>CEMU01567575.1:7166-119743 GCA_900068965.1 Calocybe gambosa
CGTTTATTCTCCAGCCGCCGGAGCGTTTGTCCCACTGGAGCTGTAGTAACACGGGCTTGTTCTTCGGTCGTATCGTAGAACCCGGGAGCGGGCTTTTTCTCGAACGGAATATCGGCATTATACTGTATGATAGATCATATGGATGTTAGCTATTGTAAGTACTATGAGCAGTCATCACCTACGTCCATTCCCTTCCGCTTTGTTTTGTGCCGCATGCTGAGAGTGTGTAAGTAAGAGTGATCATGGATGCAGATAAGAGCGTACATGATGCCAGCTTGCTTCAGCTCCCTTCTTTTTTGTAACATGGCCAACCGCCGTGCCTCCTCCAGTTGGCGCTCGCGCGCTTTTCGTTTCGCCTTTTTACCCTGTGTATTGGCAAGACGCGCCCGAGCTTCGGATAACATCTCCTTCTCATCCTCATCCATGTCGATGGGATCTGGACGCGCAGGTTTGGTTTCTGGGTCTGGGTCGATTTCTCCGGGTCGGAGTCGTCGAATGTCATCAGCACTAGGTCCACTGTCACCAGCAGGACCCACTAAGCCTAATTCTTCATTCTCTTTCGCCTCGGCTTCATCCAGTAGTTTCTGATAGCGCTCGAGGCATTGAACAGCTGTACGCCCTACTATGGGAGCTATTGTTCGCCACTGCGTAGGCATGAGCTTTGCCAGATGCAGAAGCTTTTCGTCCTCTGTCTACATCATATATTAAATTATCACCAGATACAATAGGATATGAGTAGAAAATTTGTACTTTTGACCATTCCGTTTTTTTGATAGAAGGATCCAACCATTCATACCAACGCGCCTTGCACTGCTTAGGAGTTTTTCGTACAAGCAGAGACGATATGCGTGCCCTGTACATTAAATTAACATTAAATTAAAGAAAGTAACAGAAGGGAGGACAACGGCACCATTGGTTCTTCCCGTACTTGGCTATAGCTGCCTTGAGCACCTCATCTTCTGTGTTCTGCCAACGTATCAGCTCTTTTACGCTGTGGTGTCTCAAATAAAAGATAAATACCTTCCAAACACCTGTAGAGTAGTCTAAGCATGAGAATGATATGAGAAAAGCCCTATCGCTCACCTCCTTTAATGATAATTCTGACCATGTTGAGTAGTGGGAAGTTAAGATGCTTAGCAAATTTGAACAGTTATATTACAATTTTAGCTATTATGTAATTACATAATTCACATCATGCCTCACTCAACTCGGCAATGCCAGGAAGGGTCTGCAAGTGAAAAAAAAAAAAAGTGAAAGTCAGAAGGCGTGGTAGAAATCATTCAAATGAAACTTTACCTTTCCCTCGAGAAGTTCAAGACTGGCGCCTCCTCCAGTACTCACATGGCTCAACTTGTCCTCTGCATTATGCTGTGCAACAAGCGTAGCAGTGTCGCCGCCTCCAACTATGACAACTGCTCCGTTCTTCGCTGCTTCTATGTTGGCATCTAAAAGTGCCTTTGAACCCTCCGAAAACGCGGGGAACTCGAAAACACCAGGTGGACTGCATCATGCGTTAACAAGAGAAAAAACCCGAGAAGGACGATCTGACCCATTCCACAAGATGGTTCTCGCCTCCAGGACAACTTCTCGAAAGAGTTTGCGACTCTCTGGTCCAACGTCAAGGCCCAGCCAACCATCCTGAATACCCTTATCATCGGTCGTACTGCCCGTCTGAAGGTAATAGAGCATTTAACAGGCGATGCATGAAAATCACATGTAGCGTACCTTGGCTTCTTTGTCGAACTTATCACCAGTGATGTAGTCAACGGGGAAGACAATTTTCACGTTGTTCTTCTTTGCTTTTTCCATGATTCCCGCCACTTTTTCAGATCCCGCTGCATCGAAAAGCGAATTACCGATCTGTAAACAGTTAGGGCAGGGAGAAGAAACAAATATGATCAAAACCTACGGTGACATTTCTAAGTGTTTTTGCAAAAGTGAAGGCCATTCCCCCACCGATGATTAGAGTGTTGACCTGGCATTTACGTCCATTTAATTCTAATACTGACTTTATGCCATGAATAAAAAGACTTCACCTTATCTAGCATATTGTCGATCAACTGAATCTTATCGGAGACTTTAGCACCGCCCAGGATAGCGAGGAAAGGCCTCTCGGGTTTCTCTAAAGCTTTCGCGAAGAACTCTAATTCTTTACTAACAAGAAACCCAGCGGCTCTTTGCTGTAATTTGATCCCAACCATACTTGAATGAGCCCGATGCGCCGTCCCAAAGGCATCGTTCACATAGACATCTCCCAAGCGTGTTAGGCCGTCCCGAAATTCGGCCACTTTTGTGACATCAGCCTTTGTCTTGCTACCATCTTTATTTTTTACCGATCCTTCTTCCTCGATATGGAATCGGAGGTTCTCAAGAAGTATGATAGATCCCGGAGCAGCATTTTTCACGGCGTCTTCGACCCCCAATCCAACGCACTCGGAAAGAAATTGGACCGGTTTTCCGATGTGCTTCTCAAGCTCCGCAGCGACGGGTCTCAATGAATATTTTTCGGTGACTTTGCCATCAGGGCGGCCCAAGTGGGACATGAGTATAACAGATGCAGCCCCTAAGAACATAGAGAATTAGTTCGGTTGTAGTGCAGTCGTGAACGCCAAACCTTTCTCTAGAACGTATTTAATAGTCGGCAAAGCGGCAACGATACGCTAAAAGGTTTGCGTTAGGTCAGGATAGCAGCACTGATTGAAACAGACACACAGCGGGATTGGTTATCTTCCCATGCTGATCTTGTGGAACGTTGAAGTCAACACGTATAAGAACCCTTTTATCTTGCACATTTACGTTAACTATAGAGAGCTTTTTGGATAGCGACATGAGTAGAGGAATAGTGGAGTCGAGTTCACTGATAACAGAAATTGAGCCATTACATAAGAATGAGGTATCCGTTGCTTCTTACTCTCAGCCGCCAAACATGGCGACTCCCAATACATTGGGGCTGGACTTTGAACAGCTCAAAGTACAGGATTCCGAAGAGACTGACCACCTAAAATTAGCCCCTCAAAACGAGTCTACGCCTGCTGACGAATCATCTCATTTCGAACAAGAGAAAATTGGCGACGGCCCACAGAATAAAGAAAAGAAAAAGCCTTATGTCAACGTGGAACGTGTGAGGACGGGTGGAAATCAAAGAGTTGAGTATCATATTTTCAAGTAAAAACGTCGCCTCAATTCATGTAATTTTGACTCGAAGGACAAGTTAAGCGATGAAGCCCTCGCCGAGCGGATGGCTCGAATGAAGGAACAGAACGAGAAGATCAAACAAAGAAGAATGGTGAAAGCACACGCTATGCAGTGGACGTTGAATCTTATATCCAACTTTGCTGTAGGATGTACAAGCAGATGAAGAAGCGTTTCGGAACACGGAGAAACTTGAGCGCGCTAAAGTCACTCAAACTCGGAAGGTGCAGGACAATGTCGACCGAGCTAGAGAACAGAACGCGAAGCGAAAGTTGGACAAAATCCAGAGCAGAGAATGGGATTCTGGGAAACCAGCTGGCGGGTGGAAGCACCAACAAAAGAAAGGTGATGATGGGGCACCTTCTGCAGGTGACGACCAAGCAGATAACATCGCTGTACATGAGACGGCGCCTTCGCCACGCGTCGCTGGCATGTCATTTAGGGGAAACGCACGTGGCAATCGGCAGGCGAGCAGAGGAAGAGGTAGAGGTAGAGGCAACTCGACTCTCTCTACTACGATCACAACTATGGCTCAAGAAGTCGATACTCTGGCTGATGCACAAATTATAGACTCGGACATTGCCCAAAATATCTTGAAACCGGCTAAAGAAGTATCATAGCTATCGCCATTATGTGGTTTTGTATTTCAACTGCTGAGTTTTGATCACTATTTGATACATACCACTCAGAGATCCGAAAATCGAATTTATTGTCCTAATATTTGATTCGTACAGGCAGGCGCGTGTGCTTCTCTAGTTTCCCTCCTTTCGCACAATGTTCTGTTACGGAAAGTTTTTTTACGAGAGATGGAAATACTGGCATGGGCAACTTCGACTTTGCTTTGCTGACCTTTCGCCGCAAACTAGGAGCCCTTGGGACTGTGTGATGCGGCATCTCTACGTTCAAATTTAGTTTTGGATACTTGTAGATCTTCCTGTTGGTCCCCTTCGTTACGTCGCTCAACGCGATAGCAGACTTGTCAGGGTCGGCTATGTAGTCGTCGCAGGGTTCGTTGGCGTCCAGAAGATGGGATTCGTCACTAACACGCTCGAGAATCGAAGTGCCCATATAACTAGGAGCAAATGAATCTAATCTTGAGTGCAAGCCATAGCCTTTGGCTCTCATCCGCCCTTTAAGCCGCTGAGTGCGCGCAGTCTTCACCACCGATCAAAGCAATTAACATCAAAAGTTGCAGGTAGGGAACAGGCTTACCATGGGATTGACTGCAGCAGGTGTTGGTCCAAGACCCGACATAACACCATTGACTTTATAGCGCGAGTTGAAAGACATGCCTTGCGAATCATGATCTACTGGTTTTGGTCGCAGCTTTGCACGGGTTGTGCGGACATGAGACCATGTAGAGAAGGAGCTCAAATGAGCAACATTATTGATTTCCTGCCTCAAAGAATTACTTGCGAGGGGGGGCAGACGCATGTGGGCGGATGTCGGTTCACCGTGCGTTGTCAATTCCGGGGCAGTCAGCGGTTCTTGGGGCGTGGCGACCTCTGGGTGCTCCCTAGGTTCGTCAAATAATGGCCAGGTTGAGTTCGCTTGGGTAAAATTTCTCCTGCGGAATGTAAGTTCGTCCAAAGCCTTCTGGCGTTCAGCGGGTAGGACATCAAGAATGGAGGAGATAGAGGATACTGAAGGAGTGACCAGATTTGAACTCCTCTCTGAGTCTTTCGCAACGCTTTTCCAAAATTTAGCAATTTTCTTACACTGTTTGAGCTGCCTTCGAGACTTGAGCGTCAGCTGAAGGGCGGATATATATTTGTTGCTGGTAAGTGCGCCAGAGGTGTTGGCAGAAGTAGTTTCAATGATATTGTCTAGGGCGGTAGAGATTGCATGATCAATGGTATGACCCTCCAAAAGATCAATGTAGGCATCAACAAAAAGTACTTCATTCGGGTTGGCAATAATCGCGAGTTCAAGGAACGTTTCCCACCGTGCCAGTCTTTTTCGAAGTTCTGCGTTCTGCTGTTCATTTTCCTTACGTTGTTTGTGGAGCTCTGCATGAAAAGCTTCTCGACAGCTGCTCAGTTGTGCTTTAGCATCAGCGAGCTCATTAATAGAAGCGGCGAGGATGTCAAAAATGCGACCATTCTCTGTTTCCAGATTGAGGATGCGGGCACTTGGGTCCGAGCTTGTGCCTGAAGCGTCGGAGAAGCTAGGCAGGGTCGTCGAAAGAATAGGCCCCGATAAGTCTAGACATCGTACTGTAGAGTAGCGCACTTCCGTTGGATCAGATTTCGCCCTTTGATGAGGAAACTTGAAGTTACTGAGGAGGCGCATAATATGGTAACAAGTTAAAGAGTCCGTGGAGGCTGACACTGATAGTGGACACGTCACATGACTAACTAAACTTTTGTAATTGGCACCCATGGGACGGGGCATTCTGTTGACCGCGAACCTTCCGCAACTACAAAATCTCATCAAGCGCGATCCAACAGGCTACAAAGAAGAGTTTTTACAGCAGTGGAATCATTATAACAGTATACGTCAAATATTCACTGTCCGGCCAGACGAACATGCCCAGCATTTCAGGGAATTGGTCGCCTTCATTTCCCAGGTCGCGACTTGCTATCCTAAAGAGACTGTAGAATTTCCTTCGCACATAACTCGACTCCTTTTAGAAAATTACGCTACGATCTCCTCTGATACCCGCAAAACCTTGGTGCAGAATCTCGTAACACTCCGAAATAAAAATGTCATTTCGTCAATTGAGTGCGTTTTCCTCTCGCCTTAAAGCTGTCCTTTTGCTCATTCTCTATAGCCTATTAAAATCTCTTTTCTCCATTATTCCCCGAACTACCTCTCCTATACTTCGCGGCTTCATTCGCAAAACCATCCTCTCGGACATCAGAACAGCCAACCTCCATTCAAAAAATCACAAGCTCAACCGTTCCGTCCAGGCTATATTATTTGGTATGATTGAATGCGGAATGGAGGGTGAGTTTATCGGCGATAAAGGAAAACTTAAGGCAAGCACGAACGAGAATGGTGAAGAAGCTATGTGGGCCGTGATTCTGACCAATGAACTATGGAAAAAGGCAATTTGGTTTGTTAATCCTGATACTACGATATTTCTCAACCGATGATTGCTTCAGGTCTGACGCTAAATCTGTTGCTATTATGGCGCTCGGGTGCTTTCATCCCGTCATAAAAGTTCAGAGTGCCTCAATGCATTTTTTTCTTGGAGATAACGAAGAGTTCGGAGATGATGACGAACAAAAGATAGACGTTGGCTAGCTTTCGTTGGGAGGTTGAGATTCTGTTACTAATAGCTACGCATCATACAGGAAATCGATATCAAGACTATGCGGCATCGTCGCGAAATCAATAAAAAGACGAGGAGCAGTGAGAAGAAGATGCGGAAGATGCTCAATGTGGCGAAGAAGGTAATATTAATATCTTTCGACTGGGGAATCAGAGCTAATCCTTTTGTAGAAACAACTCAATAGACCTTCGGCCGTGGTTAACTTTCCCGCTCTCCTACTACTTCATGATCCACAGACCTTTGCTGAGAAGCTCTATGACGCATTGAATCGCCACGACAAACGTTTTTCCTTGGATCACAAAATCCTACATATGCAACTACTATCCAGAGTAGTTAGCACTCACAAACTATGTGTCCTTGGCTTTTACACATACGTCGTCAAATATCTCACCTATAGACAGCTCCGCATTCCTTCCATTCTAGTTGCCCTGGCGCAATCTGTCCACGATCTGACACCCCCCGACTCTATCAGCCCAGTAGTGCAAAAACTTGCACAGGAGTTTATTCACCCGGGTGTTGGTGGTGAAGTTATCGCGGCCGGCTTAAATGCCATTATGGAGGTTTGTCGGCGACAGCCATGGTCTATGGAAGAGGATTTGCTTGGTGATCTAGTTGAGTATAGGAAGAGTCGCGATAAGGCTGTGACCGCCGCCGCGCGTGGCCTGCTTCAGCTGTTCCGCGAAGTAAACCCTAGCATGCTGAAACGAAGGGAGCGGGTAGGTCTCGATGCTTAGCTGGTGTAAGTCATTCACCCTTGTTGTTAGGGCAAAGAGGCAAGCATGAACCTGGTGGCTGGAGTCGAACCTTTGGCATTTGGACACAGCACTGACCCAGCGGTTGATATAGAAGGCCTCTCTGTATGTTTCGCATATCTTTCCAACAGGTATATTCATATGTTAATGTGATATCAGCTATTAGAGGACCATTTGCAGAAGCTCCGTGAAGAGGATAGTGTCATTCTGGGCGATAACGATGAAGAAAGGGCATGGGTTAACTGGGATGTGGATTCGGACCCTTCCGATGAAGGTTCTGATGACGGATGGCACAATGTTTCTGATGATAGTGGAAATATCAATATCAGTGATAGTGGAGACGAGGAAGAAATAGGGAAACCAACCCCCGAAACTGCCAACCGAATATCGACCCTCGCTACTACCAAGGTACTGGAGTGCGCTTCACGTTACCTTCTCAAGTTACTCATCCTCCTCGTACAGATACTCACCCCAGCTGATTTTGCTTTACTTGAAGACCTTCGAATCCAACAAGCAAGCAAAGTGGTGGAGAACGGAGGTGGCACCCGTGCAAAGCGCAAACTGGCCGCCCTTGAGGCCATTAAAAAATCATCGCAAACGGGTGAACGAGAAGCCCCATTCTTATCCGAGGGAGATATCCTCGGACCACGAAAGAAAGCTAAATCTGATTACGCCGAGCGAATGGCGTCGATTCAAAAGGGTCGCGAAGGTCGTGAAAAGTTTGGATCGAACAAGGGCAAACTCAACAAGGAAGTGTCGAGCAGTTCTACGAACCGTGAAAAGGCCAGGAACAAGCCTATCATGATGATACTCAGCAGTGGTGCCATCAAGGGCAAGAAAAGAGCGTCATTAAGGGAGAAACAACAAAGGCTACGGAAGCACATAGAAAAATCCAAGAAGATGCATCATTAACATGTTTGAGTATATTCACAGGCCAATATTTTTAATTGAACCAATACAGTGAACATACATTATCCTATAATAGTTTTTAAATTGTATCCAAAAGCCAGATGAGATAGTCGAGCATCAATGACAAATCCCTGCCATAGTTCAGTGTGTATTCTGGTTGAAGCACAGGCTAGTAGCTACATACCGTTCTATCATAATCTACACACCAAGTGGTCAACATTTCAACTCCCGACATAGATAAGATGATGGTCACCTTTTAGTTCTGAGCTCAGCTTTCCTAATTCCACCACACGAGTCTTAATGAACTCTCCTACATCCAGCTTTTGAATAGGCCACTCCATTTGATCATTCAGCATGACACTAAGCACGAAAAGTTTCATGTTAGCGTTCGTCATGCCTATGATGAGATCAGTCGGCGTCGCGGGGTATAGGAAAGCCACGAAAGGTTTGACCTGGATCAGAAACGATAACTGGAGACGAATCGATAACAGTGTCTGCTTTGTATCCAGTTTCCTCCTCAAGCTCACGGATAGCTGCCTGTTCCGGTGTCTCATCTTCATCTATCAGACCTTTTCGAAAACAAATTGTAAAAGCACCTATACTCATGCCAACAAGCATACCTGCAGGAAGCTCTGAAATTTCCCTGAGTGTTACGCCTGGAGTGATTCCGAGAGAAGTGCATACCAACCACGTATCTGTCGATTGGTGGACGATACTGCTCGATAACAACAGTTGAAACGGGGAAAGCGTTCGTTCTTGAACGCAAAATGGCTAAAATGGCAACAGCTTGATCGCGACGTCAACTCTGTTGCAGTTAGAACTGCGGATTGTCCCCGTACCATCAATGTTGGTCGATCGCCGTGTCTTGCGCTCAGCACATTCCCATGAGCGCTATATAACTAAATTTTAGAGGGTTCCATTCACCATAAATTTCGTTACGGACCTCTTCCCCTTTCTCGTCGCGATAGGTAATCTTCTTCAGTGTGACATAACTGTCGAAGCATTTATTTAACCGCAGCCAAGGGTTAGATGATTATAACCACTAACTTTGCCTCAACAGCCGATAATTCGGTGCTGGAAACGACCTTTGGAGATGAGGACATTTTACGAAAGTGGCACAGATGATACGAAAATCCCCTAAACAAGATTGACTGCATCCGTCAAAGTATTGGATATGTCATGTCATGTGACTCGATGTGAGGTTTCAATTGCTGTATACACCAACTTGAAATCTTACTGACAACATTCAAGTCATTTATACATCAATCTATGCACCGATCAATGTCCAGCTCAACCCAGACAAGTAGCAAAAGGAACCAGGATATTACTGCGGCAGGTAATAAACGCGCTTATGACCATTCAGGCTCGACAGAAACGGATTTTACACACAAGGCTATTAAAAGTATCACATCTTCTCTCGTGTCTATTTGACATACTAACAAACGTTGCCTTTCTAGTTCATCCTTTCTTCCAGAAGAATGGAAGCGCTACGATAACAACGGGACACTTCCAATGGCTTGACCCCCTGAGTCCAACACGATCTTGTCTACATGCCATCAATTTCTCCCCTAAGTTATCGCCCAAAATAGCGGCCTTTGACTTAGACGGGACGATTATCAAGTCTAGCATAACGACGCAGGGGATATGGGAATGGTGGAGAGCGAGCGTTCCGACGAAACTGAAAGCTGTGGTTGACTCAGGGTATAGAAGTTGATTTTTTTGTTTGAATTAGAGTGCCCAAGCCAACGCGCTCCCATTCAAGGTACAATCTGGTCATTGTTTCAAACCAAGCGCTGAAACCTGAAAAACTCAAAATATGGAAGAATACAATACCTTTGATTGCTGCAGGAGTAGGTATCCTTAAAGCTACCAAGCCAAATCCACTGAGGGTGTGATAGCTTCCTGGGGTACCGTTTCGATTATTTGCTGCGACTGCCAGAGATGGCTATAGAAAACCCATGCCAGGCATTTGGCTAGAGCTCGAACGTATCTATCATGCAGAAGGTATTGAAATAGGTATACTCGCTCTAGCATCCATAAGCTTTCTCTCACATACGCCTTAGATAAATCCGAATCCTTTTTCGTAGGAGATGCGGCTGGTCGTCAGTATACTGCCAACAAACGCGATTTCTCGAGTACAGATCGCAAATGGGCTCAGAACGCTGGGATCACCTTCTTGACTCCAGAAGTACATCTAGTTCAATGAAATCTATTTTCGGGAAGCTTATTCTTTGCATCCCATAGGAGTATTTCCTCAAACTGCCTCAACACAAGATTTACTCATTGCCCGGATTTCACGTATCTTCATTAAATGACCGTCCGTTACGTCGTCTCAGTTTTATCTTTCCCGCTTTCCTGACTCTAGTCTACCATAGTGCCTAACATCACACCCACCTCACTCCCATTGCTACCCACACCCGCCAAGCAGGAACTTGTGTTGTTTGTCGGATACCCATGTATGGGGAAAACGTCATTCTATAAGCACCATTTTCAGCCAGCTGGATATACACACGTCAATCAGGACACATTGAAGACCCGCGAACAATGCGTGAAAGCAGTGCGAATATCATTACAGGAAGGAAAGAGTTGTGTGGTCGGTACGCTTCAAGTAGGTCTAGCTGTTATCCTCGATTGAAGATTATCTAGACAACACGAATCGCAACGTCGCTACTCGGAAGTACTACCTAGATGTCGCTCGACGTCTTAATGTTCCAATTAGGTCCATACAACCACATCAATTATCAGCGTTGTACACTCAATAAATAATAGGTGTTTCGTTTTTGAAGGTTCACTGGAACTTGCCTGGCATAATAATCTTTATCGCGCATATAATCTTCCACCTTCGGTTGCTGCGTCAGAGGTATGTGGCAAATCGTTCAAGGAGCCTTTTGAGAGTTAACGGCGGGAATTTGTATAGCCTAGCAGGGCGTTGGTCCCATACCTAGGATTTAGCAGCTTTCGTGACAATTTCGAGCAGCCATTAGCAGAGGAGGGCTTCACAGAAATCAGAAGGGTGAACTGGGTATTCAATGGGAATGATGAAGAAAGGAGACACTGGTCAATGTGGCTCCAGATTGATGGCAAATAGCATTGATTGTTTATTTGTGACGTTCACGTACTCCCAAATGGGACCTTATTTAAACCCCTCCCATGTTACTAGTGAGATAATGAACTTCAGAGCAAGCTCTTAATTTGCTCGCAGCTAGCTCTGGGGTGAGGTCCCGTTGTGGTTCAGCTGCTATTTCGAACCTTTCTCCAAAGCGGTGAGAAATTTGCACGTTAGGAACGAGAGAATTTTTCTTTACCCAACGAGAAACTTTCTGACGTTCACGCTTCGTAGTAACGGTGGAGAGAAATGAAAATGTAAGTGTGCGACATCGTCTTCGTCTTCAGAGGAAGGAACTGGGCGCTGGTGAACGCCCATGGAGTATGCAAATGAGCATGAAAACAGATTGTCGTATCTGACTGTAATGTTTTGGAGTATTTCAGCCAGTGTACGCCTTTCCTCACTGGTGAGATCGGCGATGGAGGGGATGTGACGCCGATAGGAAAGCACTTCGAAGGCATTCCCTCAGCATATATCTGGGCAACTTTTATGGTAACTAGCTCACACATGACTTCAAAAGGCCAAACGGCCCACCAAGGGACAAGACACACCCAATGGGCATTTTTTAGTACCACACGACTGTGTTGCTCGGGTACGACTGTCTCGACGCAAGCATAATCGCAAAGGAGGCAGGGACGTCCTAGAGGAAATAAGGCTGGAACGAACTGTCGGACCGAATGATAATCACCTTTTGGGCCTTTGGGAGCGCTGGGTGTGGTAATTGGAGATGAAGAATATTTTCGAAGGGACACGATCTCTGTGGATGGGAGAGAAGGAATCTCCGAGAGGGACCACACTTGACCATGAGGATGTGGATTWGAACATCCCATTATTGCGCCCTTATTCTGATGAAATAAAAAAGTGTTACGCAATGTTTTAAAACTTGAAACTGACCTCGAAAATTTGGACATATTTTATTCCTTCTTGGGTGCCCCGGTTCATGTAAATTCTTGTCCATTCGGCTATGATGCTCTCGATGTCGTCGATAGGAAGTTGCGCAAAAGTAAGGTCGTGTCTTGGGTGAAAAACTATGACATCGCAAGTCCCATGAACGGGTGACGCCTGCAAAAGTGGGTGTGGTGCAATGGGAGCGACTAGTGACGACTCGGGGAGCAGAGCAGCGAAATCGTTAACAAAAGTAAAATTTTGTTCATAGAAAGGATTTTTCTCGCCACCGGCACGAGAGTTACCTGGGCAAAGGTAGCATTGAGGGTCATAGTGAGGGATGTTCAAATCCTGTGTTGCCTCGGTTTGACCAAGCCAAGGACGCTTGTTACGATGAGGTGAGACGAGAACGTATTCGTTGGTTAGTGGATTTACTATTTTAATTTATTTTGTTATTTCTAGTCGAGCACGTCGGAGAGAACAGGCTCGAGGACACTTACGGCGACGATGAGGATGTTTATCTGGGTCGAATGCAGCCATTTAACTATAAGGGACTTGCGAGAGATGATATCCTATCGGCCCGGTCGACCCGAAGTCGCTTAAATCATTGTAGGTGTGGTTTACATAAGCCAACTCTGGATGTCCAAACGTCAACGCGTTCAACGCTCTCCCTCTCCCATTTACAAGTATGACAATGAGGACAGCTCATCATATGATACATACATTCCAGTGGCACAGAGACGCCAGCAGAAACTTGCGAAATTAAAATCTTGGGGGGCAAACGCAGGACAAAGGGTCGGAAAGCTGCAAGAAGAGCTTGACCAACGCGAAGACGCGCAGAGAGAGGAAGACCAGCAGAGGGAAAGGGCAAGAATGGAAAGGGCTCTACTGATCGAGGCTCAGGAGGTTCACATGAGAAAGGCAGCCGAAGGTGGGATCGGAAAACTTTTGAACCTAACTTCTCCCGTCGTCTTTACCTATCTATACAGACTCGAAAAAGACAGAGACAGAAAAAGCGGAGGAGGCTGACGCAGAATTACTCGAGGCTATCAAAAGCAGAAGGAAGCTGGCCTCTGACATGGAGTTGGCAAAGGGAATATCCTACACAGAATCGTTGAAGACGAGGTCGTTATTTGTTTCTCCCTTGTCCGTCTTCCCTTGTCTAACGTTACATTAGTTGGCGACCGCCGAAATATATTCGCGATCGTTCGGAAACCCAAAACCAGCAAATTCGTGACAAGTATCACATCATCGTGGATGGAGAAAGTATCCCCGCCCCTATCGAACGCTTTGAAGTGTGTGGTCATTTCTTGTCGATTTCAACTTCCAACTTCTGATTGAGTGCATGGTTTAGGATATGAAAATCCCAGAACCCATTCTAGACTATTTACAGGCAAACAAAATCATTACACCGACACCCATTCAGCTCCAAGGTATTCCTACAGCGTACGCTACCTAACAGCTTTTTCTTTCCTTCATTGAATGCATCTCAGGTTTTCCGGTCGTGACCTTATAGGCATCGCATTCACGGGGTCCGGAAAAACACTTGCCTTTTGTCTGCCGCTGATCATGCTTGGCCTTGAAGAGGAAATAAAATTGCCCCTTGTCCGTGGTGAAGGTCCCGTCGGTATCATTCTCTGCCCTTCTCGCGAGCTTGCCAATCAAACGTATGAGAATGTCGTCACTTGGTGCTCAGCACTGGCCAAGGACAGCAAGTATCCCCAGCTAAACACTCTGCTTTGTATCGGTGGAATATCTATGAATGAGCAAAGTCATGTAATGAGCAAAGGCTTGCATATCGTGGTCGCAACCCCAGGACGGCTAATAGATATGTTGGAAAAGAAACGTTTCACCTTCAATAACTGCAAGTATCTATGTATGGATGAAGCAGACAGGATGATTGATTTGGGATTTGAAGATGATGTGAGAAACGTTATGAGTTTCTTCAAGGTATGTGGTTTCATATTGGCTGTTGGAAACCATTTATGAACACTGTTGATAGGGCCAAAGACAAACACTTCTTTTTTCGGCGACTATGCCACGGAAGATTCAAGATTTCGCTCGCGAATCCCTCATTAGACCTGTATTGGTCAACGTTGGGCGTGCTGGTGCTGCTAACTTGGATGTACTTCAAGTTGTCGAATACGTTAAGCAAGAAGCAAAAATGGTATATCTCCTGGAATGTTTGCAAAAAACACCGCCACCGGTTATCATATTTAGTGAGAACAAAAACGAGGTTGACGGTAAGCAAAAAAAAGTTAATCCTTATTATGATGATTTCAAGTTAATTGGCTTAGATATACAGGAGTATCTTCTCCTCAAGGGGGTCGAGGCTGTAGCAATTCATGGATCAAAAAGTAAGTAAGACTTTACTGCGTCATAGATTCATACCGTCAGCTTCGTTCCCAGCTCAAGAAGAGCGGCAGTACGCTATCAAGTCGTTTAAATCTGGTGCCAAAGATGTCATGGTGGCTTCCGGAGTTGCATCCAAAGGTCTAGATTTTAATGATATCCAACATGTTATAATTTTCTCGATGCCGAAGGAAATTGAGGACTACGTTCACCAGATTGGTCGTACTGGTAGGAGTGGAAAAACGGGTATCGCGACGACTTTTGTAAACATGAACACCTCCGAGCAGACCCTTCTAGATCTCAAGTATCTTCTGATGGAAGCTGGACAAAAGTAAGTTTTGACAAATAATGGCTTCAAGGGGCAAATTTGTTTGACGCCATATCAAAGGGTCCCTCCTTTCCTAACGACGGTTGACGACCCACGCGCTGCTCACGGTGGATCATTAAAAGGTTGCAGTGTTTGTGGTGGTAAGTACAATTTCCGCATGTTTTTTATTCATAATCTTATCACCTAGCAGGTCTTGGCCATGGTATATCAAACTGCCCAAAGCTGGAAGACGCTAAACGAAGAGAGATGGCGTCTCACCGAGGAGGAGATGATAGAGGAGGTTTCTAACTCCCTGTATTCGAATCGGGCTGGCTTCGTGATTGTCTACCGATGGATTATATGGTATTAGGTGCGCTTGGTACAAGTTTATTGATCACGTTCGTAAATTGAACAAGTATATATATAGCTATATTGTACATTATCTACGTTTGTAAGTCCGGCCAGCGTGTATGGTATAAAACACTACGAAGTAAAATGTACCATCCTCTGTGGCTAATGTTGCATGTATTTCTTTTCCCGCCCGTGAAGCGCTGAAGTCTTCTGGTAGGCGAAGCGTGGGCGAAGATGCTCGATGTGACAGTCATTTGCTGATGGCGCGCTAGCATTAACATGATCGAGCTTTGTAGTAACCAACGCATCAACTTGACTTACTCAGAACCGAATCTATGTCGGATGCAAAGGTCCAGAAATGTTTTCCCGTACTTCTCAAACTTTACTGTTGCAGCTGCCTCGTCCATTATGTCATCCCTCATATCCCGTATGAACATTTTATAATCTTTAAATCAGGAAGCTGCACTGATATAAGATGAGCCATATTCACCTTGAGGACACGTCAGGCTTAACAGCTGCAAGGTGGTCTCGTTGAAGACTTCCTCCTTAGCAATGCCTTCTTCATGGCTAATCTAGAAGAGATGAACAACAAACAATACAGATCCGATAGACCAGCATACTTTATCTCGAAGGTCACACATTTGCCTGTACAACTCGTTGGGATCGGGGACAACTATGTCCATGTTGTATGAGTTTTTGGCAGTTGACCCTCCGATAATCTGTCCAACGATATCGCTTCCGTGGACTGAGGTGGAGCGTAGCACAAGGCCAGTACTGGTTGCATCGGCTTCGATTTCGTCTTCATTCTCTGACTCTACGGAGGGTGGATCATCGTCAAATACTTCAATTGGGTCAGCATCAGCTGCTTTGAGTTTTCCAGATGAGTTTGAGCGTTTTGTTTCGGGCTGCTTCGCTGTCCGATGGTTTGATGTCTTGCCGGCTGTTTTCCCAGATTTTGGGCGCCAACTTACGTTCAAATGTGACCTGCTGCGCTTAAATTCATAGGCTTTTGAACCAAGCTGTTCAAGTTGTGTTCAGATGTGTGCTCAAGATGTTGTCGTAGACACTCACCTTCACATAGTCGGTATGATACCCAGATAGCTGCTGGATAGATTCTTCCTTAAGAACGTCCATTACACAAAGCGTTTGCAGAAGTTGATTGACTAGTTCAGGCGGTAGATCACGAGCAGAGCCAAACTTGGGATCCTTGTCGTACTGTTTGTTCCGTACCTCAGCAATATTAGCACCTTTGAGGATATTGCGGCATTGAGCAAGAGTAAGCAAGTCCGATCGCGACTGAAAGCTTTCCACAAGTTGGACCGCATCGGATGCCTCCGTCGACAGATCGCGAGTGATGAGCGGATTTGGGTCGGCGCAATTATCACAAGGATTGGCACAGTCTGACTCGTCAAACTTCTCATCAAAATAACGGAGAAGTTGGACACGCCGACATTCCGATATATTGAGACAATATTCCATAACCGCACGAAGAGCCGAGTTTTGTCGTTCAATAGATTCCTTGCTCGGGCTGACGTTGTTGACGTCGGGTCGTTCAATCATATGCTGCACAGACTTGAAGTCCCTGAAATTGAAATCTACGGAACACCATTTAGATATATCCAAGGTGTGGTTGTAGCCATACGCACAGAGGACACAGTCTGCAGCGCCACCATCGCGTCCAGCACGGCCTGTTTCCTGGTAATAGCTGTTATACAGGAGTCAGTGGTTGTAAAAGACTGGAAGCAAATGAGTATACCCGTCCAAAGATTTAGGTATATGCCAGTGGATGACAAAGCGAACTATGCATATTCAATGACCACTAGACTAGTACGTCGTAAGGAGCTCACCGTTGGCCTTGTCAATTCCCATACCAAAAGCAATCTAAAGAGAGTTGATATCAGATGACAAGGAAACAGCTAGACAGAAGGAGCATACTGTTGCAACAATGATGTGGACTTCATCTCTTCTCCATTCATCAAGTGTCTGGTCCTTTTCATTCGGAGGCATCCCCGCATGAAAGTGTTTTGCACTGAGACCTTGGTCGGTAAGCTTCTGTGCCAATTCCTCGCATTGTGTACGACCTAGGCAGTATACAACCCCTGAATTTCTTAGGTGCTTCGATTTAATGAAGGCTACCATGGCTTCGAGTGCCTTCTTCGGCTTTGGCATAATTTTGTATTTGAGATTAGGCCGATTAAAGCTTTGTGTAAAATACGCGCAATTTCGAAGATGCAGACGCTCTTTGATGTCGGCTACCGTAATCTTCCTTGCTGTGGCTGTGAGTGCCATGATGGGGACATTAGGATATTGTGAACGAAGGGTGCCCAAATGTCGGTACTGTGGAACGTGGATGAGTTTTCAGTTCATTCATGTGTGATAACTTACAGCTTCTCGAAAATCCTGTCCCCATGTCGAGATACAGTGGGCTTCATCAACCACAAACCTCGCAAGTGCATTGTCTCGATAAAGCTCGCCCAGAATCCGTTGCGCAATGCCACTCTCTTTTAATTTCTCTGGTGTTATGTATACAAGCGTCGGTTTGTTAGTACCCAACATGCGACTTGTGACATTTTCGTATGTTGCTTCTGAGTTCCAAAGGAAAACGTCGATCTTCTTTTTCATCAGGGAATCAACTTGATCTTTCATAAGGGCAAGAAGGGGAGAAACGACGACCGTAACACCTTTCGTCTTGCCATTCTGACATACAGCGGGAAGTTGGTAGCATAGGCTTTTGCCGCCGCCCGTAGGCATGAGGACGAAGACGTCCCTACCATTCAATGCCTCTGTAATGGCTTCCAGTTGATTACACCTAAAGGCATGAAGGCCAAACATAGATCCAAGCTTATTTGTGATTTCCCGATGAAGTAGATTAGCTGTGGAGGCGCAAGAGGATAGTGGTATGGATGGAGTGAGTGCCGTAGGGGTATAAGAAAGCTCGGACAATGAATCGTCGATCGGTGCGTCTGCAAAGCCAGACCAATAATCGGTGTCGCTAGCTGGTATAGAGTCATCTTCTTCAACAAGGATAGCTTTGGATTGTTCATAGGTCTTGTGCGATTCAACATTTGTCGGTATACCGGAGTTGGACTGCACTTGTTTCGGTTCTGGCGTCGTAGATTGAGACAAGGGGGTATCTGCAGCCTCCGGCTGTCGCACCGTTCGAGGTTCCTGGATACACGCTTCACGAGAATGAATCGCTTTCTTGATCGAAGCCATACGGTCATTCAAGCTTTTTCTAGAATGCCATTTTGAGCACTAAACATGCAGTGAGAGGACGTGCGCACATGAGACGTTGATACATCGTGACATCTGAACTTTCTACCGCTCCGCGGTGGTAGGCGAGTTCCTTTTCTGTCACCATGCACCGTACTTCATGGTTATCTAGCAGAAAAGCTCTCAGTGTCCCAAGATCTTTCTGAAAAACAGATGAGAGCCATGACAAAAGTACAAATCATCGACAATTACAGTTAACAAATCCTGGTCCTGCTCTGGAAGTCTCCACAGCACACCCTCCGTTTGGGTTCTACGTGGCGAATGACCGACAATCGGGTCTTGCGTCGTGGGGCGTTTTGTGTTTAGATCGGTACGAAACCTTGTCTCTCCGCTGGTGAAAAGAGTCTGATTAATCTGAGAGGACTTCCCAATGAGTGTTGCTTTGTTCTCTGGCACATAATGGTTCTCCTTTTCGGTCTTGGCATCTGTTTTTGGTCGTTTGGGAGGTTTAAGAGGGGAATCGGCCGCTATAGAAGGGTCTGAAGACGTCCTTTTAATGTTCGCAGGAGAAGAACCAGTCGCTTTTCTGAATGTGGAGACAGAACTAGGAGCTGTTTCGAAATGCTTGGCTGCTAACTGACCCTGCCGAAAGCCTAGTGTAGAGAAAGTTGGCAGCTCAGAAAGAGGAGAGGCTTGGACAAAACATCTTGAGCTAAAATTGAGTTCACAATGCTGATACATACTGTTAGAGCCAGATGCTATACGAGCTGGGATGAACTTCTGAAGTAGATTGTCAGTAACGAGATACCCATTACCCTGAGAAGTCCTTCCAAACCTTTGACGATGATAACACCGATGAAGGAAATCCCAAAGGAGAAGGAGATGTAATTGCTTTTTTGACAAGTACCTCCTGAAGATTATTCTTTGGGGTCTGCATTCCGCAAGGAGTTGTAGGCAGGAGGCAGTGGGAACTGGAATAGACATTTCGTGTCATATTTCTGTGATCGCGTTTGTCACGTGACCGTCGCGTCTCTCATCGGTTCTTCGACCATGGGCAAAGGAATCTTCCCTCAGATGTCCCTACTAGATATAATTAACTCTTTGTCAGGCTGGGGTGTATCTGTTAGTCAAGAACAGCTTATTCGCCCTTCTGCAGAGTCTGTCGAATTGGTTTTTTGTACCTGCCTACAGCAAGTTACGAACATCAGCCAGGACGCTCTTCAAGCCCCCGTGCAAAACGCGCTCTCTACTCATCCGGTTGATGATAAGGTTAGGTGAACGTTATAACGCGATCTATACTTATTTTATCCAATGCTCGCAGGACCTTTATCTGTCCGCACTAACAAACAACTTCCTTGTGTATCATTTGTGCGCCCTCCTATCTCTTTGTGATTTTACTTCTTAAATGGTGAGCATAGAACGAGATTTGCCAAAGCCGCAAGGGTCGATGACTTCAATTCTAAGGATATATATAGTCCTGAGCGGGAACGCACCATCTTCCTATTGTCTGCTTTTATCAACTTCGTTAAATTCACAGAAGAATATTGCGACTCATTCGTCAAGGACCTGCAGGATCGCTCGAAATCTGTGATGTTGGAAAGAAACAAGGTCTCGGAACACCTTTTGGAAATAGATCGAAGCATTGCAGCAATAAGGTATGTCTCTTGATCTTGTTGACTCGTCACTGGTTACAGTCATCCCCAGAGCAAAGATGGCAGAAGACGAACCTCGTTGCGAACAACTTAGGGAGGAAAACAACACTCTCCGTGCTAAGATGATTGCCACCAAAGAGTTTCAAACTGCCGCCGTACAAGAGGTCGAGAAACTGAAAGCGGAAAAGAACACGTTGATCAAACGTAAAGTAAGCTGTTCATTCCACCCATAGATAATGCTTTCTATATTTTATGCCATATTGATAGGAGGCTCTCAATCTTGAAATAGCTAGTGTTTCTGAAGTTATTTCACGGACACGATCACGGATCGTCCAGTCCCCAGAGCGTATCAAACGGACAATCGCGACTATGACCGTAACGGCCGCAGATGATAAGAAAACCATCGCAAACCAAGAGGCCAAAGCACGAGATCTGCAGCCGAAAATCGACATGCTACTTCGTATCGAGAAGGTGAGCTGATTGAACAGTGTTGTTCACTGATTGCTTTTCAAGCACGATAATAGGATGTTCGCAGTTGCATAGAACAATTACAGACGATTGAGAAAGAGACGGGGTCTCTTCAAATTTCTCAAAAAGAGCTTTCAGATCTTAAAGACCAGCTTCAGGTGAAAAACATCGAAAGAACCGAACTTCAGCTTCGTAAAGAAGTAGGTCCAGCCGTCAAGTAATGTAACCCTTCTCTGTTGATGAGTCTGTCATCCCGCAGCTTGTAGAGAAGCAGCTGTCCAACGCCCACGATAAATCGGAGAGGGTTCAACGGCACGCTGAGGAAAAGAAAGTGTCTAATCAGCGTACTATCGCCCGACTTCACCGCGAATACGAAGAGATGGCAATCGAGCGACGCGATAACGACAGACAACTGGAGGAGCTACGCGCAGAGGCTAACGAAGTGGGAAAAAAAGTATACCTGCTGCCACGCAGCATTATCAACACTGCTGATATGTATTCATAGATGGCAGAACATACGAAGAATAGTGAAGCAGAACTGAATGAGCTACTGGCCGAATATTGGAAGCTCCGTCATGAAACTGGTATGTCACTTACATCAATTTTTGAATCTGAAGATGTTGATCATCCCAATAGATGTGTACATGGAAACTCTCGCCAACAAACTTAATATGCGTGTGATATCGGACTGACCGCCAAATCAAATTGTCGGTATAACGCATAATGAACGTGTACAAGCTACCCAGACACACTATAGTTTAGTTTTTGACTATTTGAAAACAACAGCCCCCTATTTTCGTTTGTGAACGCCCCGACGCATTGGCTGACAGTCAGGACAATACCACGTCTTAAGCCCTTCAGGACTTGTTTTCATCCCCACACAACCAACGTGGTACTGCGCATGTGGTCATTTCAAACGCCTATAGCTCAAAATTTGGCTTACCCATTCACGCGGGCATTTTTTGTTATCACAGGCTATCATCTGTAGGTGAAGTGGCTCTAAAACACGTCTCGGACTGTCTGGTAGGTACTAACCTCTCCAAATGACCCCCTCTGGCAATAACAATACACTTCCTCCGAAGTTCCGGAAGCCGAAAGTAAAGGTGCCTGTGCAGGAAGAGTGATCTTTAGCTGCACTATTTTCGGAGCATCACCGGATGGAGGCAATTTTTGCTTGCTGCGAGCATTTTTTCCCAGGTGTTGGCTCAAGAGGCTAGTATCAGGATCGTTTCCTCGATGGTCGTCTTCCACATCATCGGAATTAATAGGGCTGAGGACGCTCCGAGTTGGCTTCACCCAACGTCCCACATAGAGATCTGAAAGATTACTAAGTTCAAGATGACCTGGCCGAGCTCCGAGGTTTATAGAATCCTCCTGTTCCTTGATAGCTTGTTGAAGCATTCGCACATGCCGACCAACCTCGAAAGGCATTGTCAAGTCGAACAGCATGAAAACGAACAATTAAGCGTACCGAATCGCACGCCGCTTGAGCCACATTCACTTTTTCTTCAGATGTGCGTAGTAGTTCCTGTGCTAGACTTGCTATACGAGTTAGTAGTTGTCGTGCGGAAACGACAGCCACAGGTCTCGAGGAAGGGGATTTGGATCGAACAACTCTGAGTGTTTTTGTGTTTGCTTGTTCGGGGGACGCGGGTAGGATGAATGCAACTGTGTCTAACGCAGAATACGGTTCCGCAGACTCTCTGTTGCTGGCCAATACGCCCTTTGCAGAGTTCGTGTTTTGTTGACAATGATTCAGACCTTTCCGTTCGTTGATATACCTGAGAATGAGCGCCAATAAGTCTGCCGCGTGAACTGCAAAAAGTTGCATGACTATGCTACTACACTAGAACATGAAACTCACCGTTTGCTTGCTGGTCGAGCTCTTTCACCAAGGCATACTGCCTGTGTAGAGTTAACGGAAGCTGTTCGATAGCTGAGGCTATCAAATAGCGCTCACAAGTGATCTTGGCAGGTTGCACACCTTCAAAATACTCGTCTTTGAAACTATCCCAAACGCTTTGTTCTTTTTCTGGATCGTAAAAGTTGGCTTCTTGTAACAGCTTAACATCCTCCGATTCTGGAGAGATTTCTGTATGTTTCCGTTTCCGTGATGGCATGAAAGGAGTTCAAGTTTGTTCGAATCACGATACTGCGACTTTCTCTTTATCCACGTGCTGTCCTTGAGTATGGCTGCAGTGATTGTAAAGCTCAAGCGCCCAGTCCGGCGTTTATCAGATTACTTGTTTCTTCTGTGTTCAGAAGGCGCGATTTGGACGATTATCTCCAAATGAAGGGGCCCATACGGACAGTAGTAAGTGGACTGGAAATCGCTGGGTCCTTGTGCGGGGTACCTTTCGTAGGCGCTGCGGCCGTCGTTGTTCGCGAAATTGCTCAAGGTTGTGAAGATGTTAGAGTGCATAAGGCCAGATTGTTTGAGTTCCAGTTCCCTTGGATCACCCGGACTTATTTTGGCTTATCTTTCCAGCGCAAGGCAAGGCACATGGCGAACAGATGCGTTGATCTACTGGTCACCCTGAATGAACAGGCCGAGGCTTTAGTGGGTACGGAATTACAGACGAGAGTGGATGAAGTGACCGCGTACGTCTCTCAGCCTCATTTATTTCTACGATCGTTGAAGCGGAGTGTAGGGTTTATGAAAAGATTGGGAAACGAGTTGGACGGTGGGCACGGTATGGTAAACTACTTGCGTATGGTGAGCCAAGCGACATCCTGCAATCATGAAATCTTGACCATGATTTGCAAGAACAGTTAAGAGCAACGAAATCCAGGTAGACATCGATGAGTGTGAGAGCGAACTGAACCACGCAATGCAGCGTTTTCAGGTGTGCCTGTTATTTTACCCCTACAATAACGCGTTGGTATATCTCCACATAGATGAAGTGAGTTTCAGGCGGTGCTTTTGCACACAGTCTCTCAAACAGTGTCGACTCAATAGTGCAGCTATCATCATGAACCGTGGCAACCTTGGGGCTCATGAAGCAGCTCGCAAGGATGCCGAAGAGCTGCGTGAACTCCTCCAACAAGTTTTAGCTAATAAGCAGGGCGAATTGGTAGAAGCGAAGGAACTTGAACGAAACGGTGAACATGTGGCACAAACAATTATGTTCGACGGTCAAAGGGTATATTTCACCCAGCCAATGCATGGATGTCACCGAAATGAACTGCATTTCCTTAGGCACTAGCAGCTTTGCGCGATGATGCCCCAAGTGATATTGAACCCATAATTACAAGCTCTCCGCCTGCTTCCCCCCCACCACTCCCCAGTGATAGTCAGCGGTACCTCGAATATCAACGCGGAGTAATTCAGAGGGGACTCATTGAGCTCCACCAACTCACCGGTATTCCGCCTAGTGTAAAAGTACTGAACGGAGAGGTCGTAAAGGTCGGTGACCTGGCCATTGCAGGTGGTACCTATAGCGATATCTGGCAAGGAGTCTGGCTTGAAGGGAAGAAGGTGAACAAAACTGAAAGTATATTTTCTACTCAATTTCAAGTTCTTTAAAAGGTCGCTCTAAAGGCCTTGCGTAACATCAAAGCAAACGATCCGAAGGCTCAGAAGGTATATCGACCCTGCCACAGACTTGTTGTCTACATGACAGAAACCAACTCTTAGCGATTCGAACACGAAATTAACGTTTGGGCGGAGCTCCATCATGATCATATACTTCCGTTCTATGGAATAGTGACAGACCAGGGCCAACATATTCAGATGGTAATATCTTTCATTCATTTAACTCTATATCTTCTCACTTGATTGTCAGGTGTCTCCTTGGCAAGACCACGGGAATGTCCTTGAGTATGTTGTATAATGTAAAATTTTACCCTCAAGCTTAGATTTGTGGCAAGTTATGTTAAAAAGACACCGGATGCCGACAGGGTACATCTTGTAAGCCAGGTCCTACATCTGTTTCTTCGATTGCTCTCAAACCCGCGTCAGCTCTCGGGAGCCGCAAAAGGCCTCGATTATTTGCATTCCCGCAAGATTACGCACGGGAACGGTGGGTTTCACATAATGACATACCTCCGTATTCCAATTCACTTGTACTATAGTTAAATGTGTGCGTGAAGCCCTTCAACTTCTTTTAACCTCACTCAATTTCCCCAGGCTAATATCTTAGTATCTTCGCAAGTGAGCGATAGCATTTCAATAAATGCTCAGGACTAATATAGCAGTCACCTCTTCCAGGGAGAAGCGTGCATATGTGACTTCGGAATGTCCAAAGTCATTGAGGAGGTCACTGAAAAGAGCGCTTCAGCCACTCTAACCGCTTCCGGTAGTGCTCGCTGGCTTGCACCTGAATTGATTGAGGGTGCTGTCACCTCCCCAACAAAAGAAGCCGACACCTATTCGTACGCTATGGCAATACTCGAGTTATTGACTGGCAAACACCCATTCTCCAATCGCCGCCGCGATGCTTCTGTCATACACGATATTGTTGTTCTGAAAAAGATCCCACAGCGCCCCACAGAGCCCGAAGTGCTTCGGTGGCTGACTGACGATCTTTGGGGATTGATGACAGAGTGTTGGAAAGTGCCACCGGGTTTACGGCCGTCGATGAGTCAGGTTTCCAGGCGCATTCAGGCAATTGAAGGAGTTGAAGGAGTCAACGTTATCTTGGAATCAGATATCATTGAGGAAGAAACAGATGCTATGGACTTGACATGAGACTCTAGCTCCCAACTTGTTCTGATGATTCATCTTATCCGTCGATACGAAGTCATGCCAAACTACCTACACTTTAAATTCATGCTTCCCTTTAATCTTTGATCTATACATGATAGGCTCAAAATCTAAAAGCTTAACGCTAAACCGATCGGCAGTTAACACACAGTATAATATGCGGTAGTCCAACGATGCAAGCGTTGCTTGATCACACCCACAACAAACAAAAAACAGCGAGCATAATATACTTCTCGCCTACCTCTCTGGCGGACATGCTCCTCAACAGTATTCCATCGGAGTAGCGAAAGATGGCTTAGCCTCTCCCTAAAGCATCTCGAACCTTGCTCTTGGCGTAGTACTGTACACGCGATGTGGGCTTTGCATTGAGCGGGACATTGTCGACAAGGTGTACTAAGGGTGTCCGCCGTCCGGTCAACGTAAGTTTCACACTCAGTCCAGTGACAAATTGTACGAGGCGCTTATCCAGTCTAGTAAATTGTGAATCGCTGGCTCCCCATTCACAATTTACAAGCTTCCACCAGCAACCCCACTCAAGGACCAGAAGGCGATTGGGCCTGCGTAGCTATAGAAAGTAGCTAATTTTGCCAGTACAGTTTGGTTAGATGACACTGAACGCAAACCCGATCTGGACATGGGGCAGGGTTTTACCGTACTATGTAAGAATAGTTCTCAGCTCATCTTCTCGCGTCTTTTGGCAGAGAAAACTGAAACTCGGATAGGCTACCAGTCGGTCTACGTACCTGTGGCGACAAGTTCGCACTCCGCTGGTACACAAGTGGGAGATCAGCGGCCAAAAACTGTTCCTTTTTAAAGGCAGAGCAACTCCACATCGACACAGGGTCTACAGGTCCTGAATTAGTGACTTTATGCATGGTTCATCGTACTGCCACAGATCCTTGTATAGTGAGCACACAATATCTCTTGTTCCATAGGAGAAATCCTTCCCATTTATGATTTTTGTGCTCCCAGTCGCGGGGTCACGTCAAGAGCTCGCAAGTCGCAGATCCGGAATGTCGATTATTTCACATACTAGCAGCCTCGCTAGGTACAAATCATATATGCCAGCCAGCCAACTCTTCAGTCTCTCCCGTCTCCGTCGAAAGCCAATGTGACTGAGTGCGACAGTCTTGTCAAATCGTAGATTCCTACGGCGCGTTATATCCAATGAAGGTATTGTTGAAAAATTGCCTATTCTAGGAAGTTATCGTCCGCCAAGGAAACCACTTCTCGGCATGGATGAGGTCATGGAAGCGGAAGCCGTCTTCCTACGTCAACTAGTGTCACCATCATTCCCAGTCTTTACGAAAACGGGTAATTCCGTCAATATGTCGGCCAGAGCTTCACGTCCAATAAACGTGTCAAACGCAACGACGGCTAGCGTTGTTTGAACATGGGAAACGGTATCAAGCTGGCCGCTCGCGTTGAAGCGTGGTCCTGACACGCGGCATCATCGTTAACGGCAGGCAAATCACAGGTTTGAGTTTGCTTCCCTATCACCAACAACGCAAAGGAGGTCGTAGCAGGCCAATAACAGACATCCGGTATCACGGTTACGTACCCAGGGCCTGCCAATGAAACCTTGGAGTTACGTTCTCACCACAAGGAGCGTGGCGCGCCTATCTATTCCATTGGCATGTCGATCAGAGGTTTGGTGTCGTCGCCTTGGAAGGCTAAAGACGCCGATGAGGTTGGTCTAATGCTGTCTAGGGGGCTTGCATGCTAAACCCAGCAGGAACATCGTGGCAGACATCGTGATACCTTGCAAAGATAGTGAACACTAGGCTACTAACGTACGTCGACAGGAAACCTATCCGCATTTTCAATCGTGGTCTAACGATGACTGACCGAGGCGCTAAATTGGGCGTTTATCCCAGTCTCACACACATCAGAGAGTCTATAACGGCTAGTAACCCATGTTAGGCAATGCGGAGATGCATCAAACGGCCGGAACACAAGTTCACAAGCCAGCGAACATTTGCACCCGCTTTCATTAACTTGATTAAATCAAACTCCAGGATTGCACATTGGGTCTTTAATCTATTACTTAATGTAAATGAACACATTATGAAGACACAAACGTAAAAATTAAGCAGCAAGTATTGACAAGTATAATGGTACAGGTAGAGAAACTCAATGGGTACAATACAGCTTATCCAACCTTTTCTGAAGCACTAGAGCTACTGGCCTCCTCTCTTCCTTGTCCACCTGATGCTAAATCATTTGTACTACTAACCTTTGGGTACAT
The DNA here is from genome assembly GCA_900068965.1 of Calocybe gambosa. Taxonomy (NCBI): domain Eukaryota; kingdom Fungi; phylum Basidiomycota; class Agaricomycetes; order Agaricales; family Lyophyllaceae; genus Calocybe; species Calocybe gambosa. The sequence continues at coordinate 34,584 of CEMU01567575.1, forward strand.
TGTGAAGGCCATATAATTAGCTGGTGCTTGAGTATCATGTCTTTGGACAACATATGGATAGACAGATGGTGGTCCAAATGGCATAAAGGCTGGATAATACTGTTGAGGTGGGTAGTTGCTGTGCTCAGCCTCAGGTCCACCATGGGCTAATTGCATTGGGTGGGGGACAGGCATATACTGAGTGTAGAATTGACCATTTTCCATAGGCTTCATGAAAGGTGGCTGGGGATACTGGCCAAAATATCCAGGCATGGGCATAAATGGCCCCATGATAGGTGTTCCACCAACCGGAGGAGGACCACTGGGCGCGACGGCGGCATCCGAAGGGGATACGTGGGGCCGCTCGACATTGCTGGCTACGCGATCTCAAGAAATTAGGATTTCCGTGTCACTCCAACGCGTGTAATAATGAAAAACACGATTGATTGAATATGGCATACCTTTTCCATCGCGCTTCTTGTATGGGCCCCGCTTAACCCCTTTCTTCCGCTCTTTCCTTTGTGAATCAATACATTCCTCCGAGATGCCGTATTTAACGCAACGGAGACAGGGTCGAGCGTCGTCGCATTTCTTGCATGCTTTCTGGCAATTCGTACAAGCATTTTTGACTTGACGTCGCTTGGAACGCGGAGGTTGCTGTTGAGGTAGAATGTGAGACGGGAAGGGGTACATGTGCATCGAGTAGCCTGCTGGAGTAGGCTGTATCGACGCTGCGGAATCAAGAGAATTATTGGCAGAAGCGTCTGGAGGATCGTCGCTATCGAGAGTCTTGCCATCATTAGAAGTTGAAGACATGAGTTTAGGTTATGGGGTCGGACGTGTAAGGGACGCCCGTAAATACGTATCGGTGAAAGAACCAACGGCTGACATAACGAACAGATTTGAGCTCGAATGAAACGAATAAGAGGAAAAGCCATGAAATATATACCCAAGCAGGTGTTCAAGTCTCAAGAGCGATATATATATATATATGCTGTGGATGGACCGGATATCTAGAAATCGAATTTAGAGCTTATAATGTAAGGATGACAAGAACATGTTGCAATTTTTGGCGACTAGACGTTACCTTTTGCTTTCTTTCGGGAAATTCGTGTTAAAGGGGCTCGATGACGAGAGAAAGGGAAAAAGGCAAAAAAGGGGCTCCGACAACAGTGCATAACAGCTCGAACGTTGGTTAGAAGGCATGTTTCCCAGCATAAACCACTCGTGGCGCACACGCTGCAGCAGCTGCAGAGCGCTTCATGGTGGAAAACGCATAACCTACTGAGAAAACTTTATTAGACACCGTCCCAATTACTCCGCGAGTCAGTTTCAACACCGCGAGTCTTCCGCCTACGGCTTCCTTTTGGGGGTCGATCACCTCATTGTAGAATACAGCTTCATCTGCATGGTTACAGCCTAAAAATCTTTTTATATTTTCGCTATTCAACGCAGAGCTGTCGTGTGTATACTATATAGGAAAAAGAAAAAAGTTCTTTGCTATTCCATGCACTGATTTATATTCAGTTTTTTAAATCTACTCTGTACTTGAGTACTCGTCGATGCTGTTCTTTATGCTTCAAACTCAGTTACTCACATCTTCCCAACACCTCAACGTTACAATAGTCGAGGGGCACCAAATTAAGAAGTTTACGACCCCCTGATCATCCAAAACAATAACCTTTCTTGCGAGTGGGACATACTGTAACAAGCCGGCCAGCGACCTCTATGCATCCGATGGCGGCTCATCGGAATGGACTGAGAGAGGGGTGACAATCATGGTGGCCGTATCTCATTCAGCGTAGGCAACGCTTGGCATCGACTTTATCGCAGGCCAAGGAAGCATGCTCGGGCGACCAACAAGGTGTACCGGGGAAACCAAAGTTCGCATGACCATCATACATAATCATATTGCTGAAAAGACGTTAAAGCGAGGTTTCTGGTTCCACACGGTATGAACGAAGGCGAATAGATGCTCCCCTTGTCTGACAAGTATATTTACGATGTCGTGCTGCCCTTTTAACAGGCCATCCTTGATGACTGAAAGATACGGCAGACCGCGTTTTCGTTCCACGTTGTAGCAAGAACCGCCTCTGGACCTCCTAGGTAATCTGGTGCTTACTATAACATGCTTCCGCTCTGCGTGTATTCTTCTCCCCTGCAATGTTGTCTCCGACCCTCCAAGCATTCGCGACGAACTTCCTGCCAACTACATCTAGATCTTTTGATACACAGCACTTCCTCAGCCTCATTCCGTAAAGACGGGATTATGTGCCCAAACTTAGATCTTAGTGACGCATACTTCCATCGGTTCGGAGAATTTTCCGTTGGTTCCTGTGGAATTTTGGGCACTTCTATTCACGAACGAAGGATTCTCTGCCAGAGCCTCGCCTCCGACAAAGCTATGATTCTAGATGGAGGATCAACATTGGTCGCGTTCTTTCCTCAAGCTGCCGAGTGGTCCAGTGTTCCGAATCAATCCTATGTTATTGCCATTTGACGACTTCAAGGATCTACAAAGTCGGAATAGCGACGCACAGATATCATGGATCCGCCAATCAACTTTCGGCTTGATGTATCCTTCTAGGCTGTTCCTCGGAGGCTTGGGGTGGTGGTATTTATTAAAGACCGTCCGACGAGGGGGAAGTCGCCGTTCCCGACACCATGCTCTTATCCTCCCCTGCTGGTCCCAACGTCAACTTCCAGAAAAAGCGAGCAAAGCTTAGACGAGTTTGATACAGAATTCTGAACAAAGGATATGACCATCTTGTATGATAGGAGACATGAAAAGTCGAAGTTTTGGCGCCGGATGCGCGATATAATGGATCGTCCCTTTGTTCTTTCACGGCCTCTATCCAGAGCGGAGTCGCTTTCGTATAGGATAGCTAAAGGGGGGCGTATACATGCTCTGGTTTTCGGCTGTGCCTGCTAGACCCAATGCTTTTGTCATACTCCCAACGATACAGCCATTTGACATGAGCTTCCTGAAGGCGGAATCTTCTGAAAAGACGAGACGAATTAGTGGCCACGCATGTATTTGAGTCCGTTACCTTACCAAGGAAGATACCAGTTCAGTTGACTGTAGTAACCCCATGTATTGAAAACTAAACCAAAGCAGGTTTGTTGTTACTCGCGCTGAGTCCTGACAATCCAACCAACCCCGACTTTTGGTGGCTGGTGGCATGACCAGAGTAGAAGGGGATGGACCTTCACATCAAGCGCTCAGATTAACTGGATGTTGTCGCGACTGTGCAGGAAAATGTTGATTGTGCGAAGCGCATCCGGGGGTTTGTAACTCCCACCCCGACGGCGGTGATTGATTTTCGTGCGTCTGAAACCCCGCGATACAAACCTCTACGCGTCAGATGTTCTTCAAGATAGTGTATGTGCCTCTTTTTTTGGTTGGAACTGGAAAAGCGGAGCGATTCTTATTTTATAGAGAAGACTCACATGTACAGTACAATAGACTTGAATGTAATTATATACGTAAAACCAGTTTGAGCACCCCCAAGATAGAGCGTATTAACTGACATGCATTCTTGATATATAGTTTCAGTAAATATCACTATTCTTATTTTATTTTATTGAGAAAATGACATGTACATAAGTCCAGCAATAGACTTGAACGTGATTATAATCGGTTTGAGCATCCCCAAGCTAGAGCGTATAACTAACATGCATTCTTGATATATAGTTACAGTAAAGACTGGTATCACCAGTGGGCTTTTATTTCGAAAGGACATCAATCAGTCAGGTCGTGGAAATAAACCTAAAATGGTGGCGGTGGCAATCAAATGGAACAAACCACAACTACAGATACCGAGGCAAATTAATAAGAGTAGCGGTTCATATGTCCAGTTTTTAAGCCGCGAGATGATTAGCAGGTTGAGGGCAAGGCTCAGCGCTTCAATGGCTCAGCTATAACAAGAGTGTGAGAAGCCACAGGGCAAACAAATGTAAACTGTAACATGAGGTGGGAAGCTGGGTCGCTCTCTACCCTGCTTTAGTCTGGCTCACCGCCAGCAGCAACAGGACAAGGACAAAAAAAAACATAATAATCTCCAGCCATCTCATTTATTTCTTTACATTTTCCTCTTTTCTTTTCTGGCCTCTCTGTTTTTTTCTTCTTCTAGCTCCATGTCAGCGCCCTCATCCCCGAATGAAACCAACAAGACCACTCCCAACAAGAAGAAGGATCGACCACCAGCTTTGGATATATCTAGACATGAGAAAAAGGCTGCCTCTGATGGAGAACTACATTACCGACGCATAAAGGATAACGGTGAACTGGCACGCAAGGTCGAAAAGGTATTAAAACATATCTACATGTTTAATTGTCTTCCCCGCATGCCTCACGTTGGATCTCAATAGCCAAATGTACGCGTTTCTCCAGTACATCAAGATACTCAAACAGACCACGAATATCCCGTGTCGCGCTCGACATCCGCAACATCCTCGCTCGATCCGTACTATTTTGGTCTCCAGTCGCCATCGGATTCCCCAATTCCTCCTCTGCCTACTGCACCCGTCAACATGAGCTCTACACCAGAGTATCATACCCTACCTGAGCCTGTAACACCAGCCAGGGATCCGGCTACTATCGATCGCCGCGGACTGGTGGGAGTCGGCGAGCTCACAACTCCTCGTTGGGCTCGCACAGAGAGACACGGGGATGAGCCTCCTATTCCGGAGAAAGCTCAGGATGGAGAGAAATTTCAACCTCTAGTTCCTGAGGATGCTCAAGAGGATGAACCCGATAGTCCATGGACTATCGAAGCCGTCGAGGGCGAGGCTGCCGACGACTATCCTGTACGCAGCTTTCTGCATTTTCAGCGTCGTTATTCACTCTTGATTTTAGCCTTTGAATGTCAACATTCCCTCTCGCACTCTTTGTAGCAAGCCATCCATCGCCGACGAGAGTGGAGGCGAGGAGATATTGTACCCCCGAAAGCCAACGGTGCCTACCTCAGATCTGCCACTCATGTTAGGCGCTCTATCCAAGGGCAGCTCAATGTCTACCTCGGATACAAAAGCATTGGACGTGGATGCTTCATCCTCTCCTCCAACGTCTTACCCATCGTCGGTTCGAAAGGCTAAGAAACGAACCTCTGGAGAGTTTGAGATGGATCAATTTGGTTCTCTTACATCAAAGCAACCTGCAGGGAGCCCGAGCTTGAATAAGGCCAAGGATGAAAAGGCGTCTGTAAGGAAGCATCGTAGCCTCAATGCTGCTAGCACGACGGGCTCTACTCGTGATTACAAAGGGAAAGAGAGACGTCGTGATAGTGCTGGACTCACTCTCAATAGCAGTCTGAAGTCGCCGACTAATAAGGTGCAAGACAGACATGTGCGGCATACCTCAGCCGGCTCATCCACCAGCGCGGATGGTCATTCATCGCGACGCGTTTATGCTACAGATTTCTCTCATCTTCCACCTTCTCCCTCGTCATCTTCCATTCAACAATTCTTGCGCAGCCCAGTATCGGCTGGAAGTTCGAATACACCACCTCTACACAAGGAAGCACATAGTGTAGCGCACTCTCTACTTCGAGGGACTCAAGAGGGCTGGTCAGGGCTTGATGATGAGGCAACTGCGGAAGCTTTGCGCAAGCTGGATGGACTGAGTGGTAAAAGCGCTCGTACACGAGCAAGCGTTGGGAGCTTTGTTCGTAGTTCAAGCTCAAGTCGTCCTGGCACACCGGGCAGTAAATCAGGGACTCAATGGGAAGGTGTCGGTATCAATGAAGTTTACAAGATGAAAAGGTCAAGCGGAAACGTTAGAGATAGCATATCGGCTGTCAAAGAACGGGAGCCTCGTCAGAGTATCGGACTTGGGATCACGATGACGGATGTGCTGGGCGGCACTAATGAGGTGTCTGGAACTGTCGTTAGTAGCGACGAGCTTTCCAGCAGCGCAACAGGTGCTGACAAAACCCCAAAGAAAGCGAGCACTTCTGGTGCTCGATCGAGCTTTACGCCTAAGCGTGGATCGACTTCATCAACTACCTACACTAGTACTCCGAGCTCTCGTGACTCTGCTTCCATGTCCACGAATACGAGCTTAACCTCGATTTCTGGAACATCTGGCCGTCACTCTACAGGAAAGCTGAGGAGAAACAGCGCCAGCAGTGACATCTCTAGCATACACTCTAGTGATGCAATGTCACTTAAGGATCGTGTTGCAGCTCTTGTCAACAGCGATTCTGCGGAAGATGCTATCGTACCTCCCGTCCCACCCCTGCCCAAAGACCTATCCAGCTACCGCTCACCACCTTCGACCTCCGTCAGCGTGAACTTTTCTCAGTTACAGCCTCTCGAAGACAAAGACAAGCCAGGATCACTAGACTACACTCAAGAGCGTATCACATCGCTTGAAGTTCCCTCGTTGGCGAGCAATCCATCAAACGGGTCACTACAAAATACGCAGGCAAACCGCCTTAGCCAACACTATACATCTGGCTATACAAGCGTAAACTCTGCGCCCGAGTCTACCCCAGTTATACCCAAGACCCCCTCCAAGAAGTGGAGCTTTTCGAGCGCCCTGAACCTCAACTTTTCTCATTCCCCTTCATCCTCCGGTTCGAAATCAGGTTTTCCCTTGAGCCCACGGTCTGTTGGTTTTGGGCAGGTACGAAAGTCAACATCCAAAGAACAAGGAGTTGCTTCGACTACATCTTTGAAGAGCTGGGAAACCCAACAACCCGATGCAATGGTTTCCGCAGGTTCCCTAGCCTCGTTATCATCTGTTGGATCTGTACGCACACCAGCCCTACAATCTACGTTGTCGAAGACCCCAGAACGCGGTAATGCTCTTAGCCGAATCGAGACAGGCTCCAGTGGGGATACTAATATTACTACCTCTGGCCTCTCTGTTCCACAGTCTGGGCCTCTCAGTCCTACTGCTTCTGTTCGTCGTGGTCAGTCGAAACGCCTCACCCCCTCTTCAATACCTTTCTTCCGTCGTTCGTCGTCACATTCTATACAGCTACCTTCTGCTGCAGCTTCCTTGTCTCCAACACTTTCTCCTGGAAATGTTTCCACCAGCGTAGGACACCAGAGGCGGACCCCTCCGCTCCAAGATCAACACAATCCACCCTCGACATCTGTACCCGGCTCTACTCATAAGAAGTCCTCTGTCTTGAGCCTCGGCCTTCCTTCTCTACTTAAGTCCAGCTCTCGAAGGAGTCTTCATTCGGACTCCAAGGAAACTGCTCGGGAATTGCAGAAGATGAAGGAAGCTGAAAAGGAGAGAGGGAAACTAGAGAAAGCTGAGAAGGAAAGGCAGAAGAAGGAGGATAAGGACCGCAGTGAGAGCCGGATATCTGTTTTAATGGGGGGTGTTACAAGGAAACGAGGCAAGGTGAGGCATGTACTCAAACAACGCGTAACTCTGGCTGATCTTATGTTTAGACACTGTCGTCGACGGAGCCTAAAAAATCAAAGTCTCCTGTAAATCTTCCTCCAATGCACATGGCGGCTTTGGAACCTGCGACTGCTCAACGTGTAGCTCGGCTGAAACCATCAGCCTCCAACTCAATATCCACCCCGATTGCCCAAAGTACCATAACGCGAACAGCATCGTCAACTTCAAGACTTATGTCACAGACCGTCAGTTCGATGCAGAAGCAATCCGATGGCTCTCTTCGCAGCAAGAACCAATTACCTACTATAGCTGGTTCACCTTCAATCGGGACTAACGGAACTAACAGCTCTCATACAGTGAAGGATTTCAAGGAACCTCCGCCACCGTCGTCGACGAACGCCTCTTCTTCCCTTCCGAAAGAAACCCCTACCAAGATACCACGTATTTCCAGTCGTACCTCAGCTGCGGCGTCACCCCCGCTCAAAGGCTCAGGGTCCTCCTTGAGCATGCGTCGCACTAGCACGAGTGTCAACGCAACGGAAACAGCAGCTTCCTCCGCGAACCCCTCGCCTTCTGCACTTGCGAACGAATTCGGAGTCATGGAACACGCGGAGGAGGTACATGCTAAGGCAACCAGACATACATCTGTTCGCGGTTCTCCGTCGATGTCGACATCACGCGTTCCCCGGCAGTCAATCATCGCTACTGCTACTTCTGGTGTTCGCAAAGGTAGCAGGGATTCTATCTCATTCACCTCACGTAAAGCTTCCACTAGCTCTGTCAATTCCATGTCCACATCCGCTGTCGCCACGACAGAATCCTCCAGCCATCATCGATTCTCTGCCCTTTCCCCATCAAAGCTTAAATTATTAAGCCCGAAGATTTCACTTCCAGCAGCGCGCTCTTCTAACAGCATCAGCCAAGGTATTCACCAAGCAATGGGATCCCCTTCGTCAAGTCGCCAGTCACTTTCTACGCCATCCCCAGCCCCAAGCACGGTGGATGAGGATGAACTTCTTGGAGATGAAGAAATGCTTCATTATATTCGACGGCAGCAAGCCAAGAAAATGGCTGCTGGTGCGACTCAGGACCAACTGGACGAGCTTTTACAGTTTCCAGAACCTATACCACCTGGCCAGCCTGCCCCGCCTGCGTGTAAGTCTAGCAGTTTTGGACGCTATCTTTGGATATTAAACACAATTACAGCGATTTTGCGAAACTCTTCTCAACATTTGTCCGACTACGAGCGCAAGGAAATTCTTGACTACCCTTCCGTTTACTATTTCGGCGCTAAAAGTCAAAAGAAGTCCGCCACTCTCGACGTGTCTGCCAACAATTACGGGTACGATGATGAGCGTGGGGATTATCTTGTTGTCAACAAAGACCACCTCTCGTATCGTTATGAGATCATCGATACGCTTGGGAAGGGTTCTTTTGGCCAGGTGCTGCAATGTCGTGACCATTGCACCGGAGAGTCTGTTGCTGTCAAGATCATACGGAACAAGAAAAGATTTCATCATCAAGCACTAGTTGAAATCAAGATTCTGGACAGTCTACGAAAATGGGTAAGTATCGGTGTATTGGGGAAGTATCGTGTCTCTGACTTCCTTCAGGATGCAGATGGCAAACACCATGTGTTAAAGATGATTGAACACTTTTACTTTAGAAACCATCTTTGCATCGCAACTGAATTGCTGAGCATTAACCTTTACGAACTCATCAAGGCCAATGGCTTTGTCGGATTTACAACAGCTCTCATTCGGCGGTTTACTGGTCAGATGCTGATGTCACTTTCCCTTATGCGTCATCATCGTATCGTACATTGCGACCTTAAACCCGAGGTTAGCCTGACTTTCCATCATGCATCAGGCGAACTAATAGAGACCGTTTAGAATGTACTGCTTCGGCATCCTTCAAAAAGCGCTATAAAGGTCATAGATTTCGGAAGTAGTTGCTTCGAGAACGAGAAAAGTCCGTTTGCAGTTTGCGCTCGCTGAACAAGCCACTGACCCCTGTCGTAGTTTACACTTACATTCAGAGTCGGTTCTATCGCTCACCTGAGGTCATTCTTGGTATGAATTACCACATGGCCATAGACATGTGGAGTCTTGGTTGCATTATGGCCGAGCTATATACCGGTTTTCCCATCTTTCCTGGTGAGAATGAACAGGAACAACTCTCGTGTATCATGGAAGTTCTTGGCATTCCAGAAAAGGAATATGTTAATCGCAGTACCCGCAAAAAATTGTTTTTCGGTATGAATGCTCCCCCCCTTGCGTTGAACGAGATCTAATTATATTATTACCCTTCAGACCTGAATGGAGCCCCTAGGACTGTTACTAATTCGAAAGGCCGCCGACGGAAACCTGGGACGAAGACTCTACAACAAGTTCTCCGTTGCAACGATGAAGACTTTTTGGATTTTATTTCCAAGTGCCTTGTTTGGGATCCTGAAAGACGAATCAAACCTCAGGCAGCCATGCGTCATCCATTCGTCACCTCTGGTCGAAGGTTGAAACCCCCACCATCCGTATCAAAAAACATACCCTCCAGTATGTCTAGCAACCGGGGCAAGGTCCTCGAGACCCCCAAGAAGTCACTCATCAGTGCTCCGACTCCTCTCACCGCCCGTACAACCCGTACAACAGCGGCCGTGGGCGGGCCAATAACACCCGGCACCTCGTCTCACGCGACAACTACTCTGGGATCATCAAGGTCTTATCGATTATCGCAAGCCCAGGGCTTGTCGTCATACTCGAGCAGGACTCTTAATGGCTTTGCGGTACGTACCCCTGCTGAAGTGAAGAATCCGAATCCGTCTGACACATTATTCAGTCTACCGCAGCAAAGTAGTCGAATCTACAATTTCTGCTCTTTCCAGTGGATCTCATGCTTTCATAGATTAAGACCCGATGTTGAGCTTACCCTTCGGTACTTCATGGTCTCTATTCTTCTTTTGTGTCCATATGTTATCATGGCTGCTTGCAATACTCAGTATATAATGTCGCGAACAAAGACTCGAAATGCTGCCCTAATGACACCTAGTGCTCTCTTATTAAATACTTGATAGAATAACATTATAGTGGGTTTCCTATTCAGATGGTAATGTCGCCTGCTTCGTCCAAGCATCTCAACTTTAAAAATACATCACTTCCTATTGACGATTATGATCAATTCTTCACAATGGCAGGTATTAGCTCACCCCAACCTTCAAGACTGACCAAATCGAGAGCGCCTCCAAAATACCTGCGCTTAGATATATCGAGGTATTCTGCATTTTAATCTTGAGGAAACTCACTTGGCATACAATCGACTCATGGGCAACCCATAACCAAGCCCTGCAATTGTTCCCAGCCCCGTTTGCAGACCCTTTCCTGAAATCACTCCAAACAGATTTCCATCTCCTGGACCAACAGCAGCGCTCCCGCTTAGATGCTGAGCAGCGTAAGGACCACCCCCGGCATCACCGTCAAAAGTGTCATCGGTAACACTTCCAGCCGTTGTGAAAGCATAAGAAAATATTTTTGCCATGTCCGCTTGTGGTACACCACCCCCCTGATCCCTTATACGAAGGGAAAGATACGTTGACGAGTTACCTGCCTCTTGTTTGGCCTGCCCTGAGAATGGCGGAGATATAGTGATGATCACTGGCGGCAAAGAACTTGACTCGGAGTGTCGCTTCGTATGATGTTCAACCGTGGCACGAAATGAATTCTTAAGGATTTCCGTGAGCAGGTATTCAAGATGAACTGGGACATAACTTTTCAAATAGAGGGCTATGAGTAGATAATAAAGAGATGCCGGTCGACATACGCGAAGGTAGCATCAGCATGTCCATCAATGACTATGGATGGAGCAGCGCCCAGCGTCGCCTCGCACAAGTCCGAGACGTATGAGCCACACATCTGGATCATGGCCTTGGGGGAGCAGTGCAGGTCAACTACGCCAACATGGGTGGTGTCTGCATCGGGGTCGGCGTCGTCCAGCGCTTGCGATAGCGCAATATGCTGTTCTGCAATTAACCGCACCGATATACGATTCCGAATGGCTCTGTCCAGAAAATCGTTTATTAGGGCGGGTGACATGTAGCGTGTACACTCCTGGAACCTTAAGGCAACCAAATGGACTCTAAGCATCTTGGAAATTGGAAAAAAAGGACGACAGACCCTTTAGCCATGGTCGGGATGTCATTGGCGTGGTTCTCCACCAAGTTTGCGAGTTGTTGAGCAAACCTGGCATTTTCGTTTATATTGGTGACTGGAGGATGAGTGGCCAACAGCCGAAAGCTTTCCCTGTATGCATTGAGCGTATTTGCCACGTAGGGATTGGTGCCGACAATGAACGGAAGAGACTCTAATGAACGAACGCGCGTGGCAAGCCGCTGCGGGATCTCTGTTAGCACGTAGTTTACCGATGCTAACACGGATTCTGGTGTTAATGGACGGCCAAAAGATAGCAACGTAGAAAGGTTTATTGGACGTGGATGAGTCAATGAGGCGTATTTTGAGATTAGCTCTGATACCTCGGGAGATGGAGGTGGTGGAGCAGAGCGAGGGTATTGCGGTTGTCTGGGGGTCACTGAAGTCGTTGCTCTCGCTTTCGAGCGCGCTGCCTTCACCGAACGAGCTGGAGCGCCAGCCGACAGGAGAAACGTATTGGACATTATGAACGTTGAGATGATTTTCGTGCGCATATATGATATTATTACTACTCTTGTTGGATCCGCCCGAAGGCAACGTCTCTCACCCTCAAATCTCAGATACGATATTGATACCATCTGTTATTGAATAAATATGCCAGTATATAGACTATAATGCTCTCAGTTGTACACCTGGTATAATGGTCTGTGACAATCAAGAAAGATCAGTATAAAGCGAACCAATATTCAAGTAGGACGACTTACGTTGATGAGAACTTGGTTCCTTGTCTAACAACCTTCTCGACCGCATCCAGGAAATCTCGCTCTAACGCTACCTTTCGCCGTGCTCGGATGGCAAACATACCGGCCTAGTCGTGATTGATGTTATTGCAGTAATGGAAACATACAAAAACTCATACTTCTGTCGCGACAGAGCGCAACTCAGCACCTGTTGTGTTTGGGCAAAGTCGGGCAATGAGATCAAATCGGATGTCCCGCTCCACGCTCATACTGCCTATGATATCAGCGATTGGCACAGCAGTATAACGACAAAAAGGCTACCTCCTGGCATGAATTCGTAAGATGTGTGCGCGCCCCTCATTGTCTGGTAATGAAAATTCTACCCGCCGGTCAAGGCGGCCAGGTCGTAGAAGTGCAGGATCAAGAGTGTCAGGTCTGAGAAATTGTCGGACATTATACAATCTTAACAAAACGTCTATGCAACTCACCGATTTGTCGCCATTAGCACTTTGATGTTCCCCCTCGCATCGAATCCGTCTAGCTGATTGATCAATTCTAACATTGTTCTTTGTACTTCATTATCACCCCCCGCGCCATCATCGAAACGTGCACCCCCGATAGCATCAATCTCGTCAAAAAAGATGATACAAGCCTTCTTATTCCGCGCCATTTCAAATAGTTCCCGAACCATCCGTGCACCTTCGCCGACATACTTTTGAACGAGCTCCGAGCCAATAACGCGGATAAAAGTAGCGTCAGTCCGATTTGCTACTGCACGCGCACAAAGCGTTTTTCCAGTCCCAGGCGGACCAAAGAGAAGAACCCCCTTTGGCGGGTCAATACCAAGATTAACAAAACGTTCAGGCTGCAAAACGTCAAAAAATTGTGTATAAAGCTTCATCGACCTTACCGAAAGCAGAGGCGTCTCCACAACTTCTCGTAGCTTCTCAATCTGTTCCTTACACCCCCCAATATCCGAGTAAGTAACGTCTGGTTTCTCTTCTACTTGCATCATCGTGACCGATGCGTCAATTTTTGGCGGCAGAGGAATTTGTATTTGATATTTTGTTCTGTCAACACTGACAGAAATTTGGTCAACACTTCGACTGGCAAAAACGTGGTACACACCCAACCCGCATCCCTTCTTCTATATCTGTTGCTGCGACGCGATCACCTAAGCCAACAACAAACTTTGCAATCTGTTTGATATTGATGAGATATTTGTCCTGTTCGTCTGCCCCTTTTTGCCCCTGCACAGCACCAGCAGGATTCACAGCCCTCGCAGCTTCCGCAAGTTTAGGGTTGACATGAATGATTTTTGTACACCGTGCAACTTGTAAAGGATGCTCTTCACCCATCCTTTGACGATCGGCGGCGAGGTCCCAAAGATTTGGTGCTGCAAGCCCTGTATCAGACTCCTTGACGCCTAGTTGAAGAAACTTAATGATAGAATGGAAGAGAATAAGGAGTACATACCAAGCTTCTCATTTATCCGTTTTTGAACATCCTTGATGTCGGTTTCTACAGTTTTGAGTCTTTGGGCATAAGGACCTTGGCCCTGGAAAACCACCGTAAGCAAGTATTATAGGTTTAGCTGTATAAAGGCTTGCATAGGTTTTCAGAATTTGTATGTCACTATCATCCAAAGCTTCGTGTGTCCATTAGCAATAATACCTTACTTACAAGGCACACACACACATACCAACTATCTTCTCGTCGTCTTTGGCATCAGTCTTCTTCTCATCTTAAATACATGTCAGCTAACGAGAAACGCGCGGCCGAAGATGTAGCTACACTTCTCCCAGTCGCTGTGACAGCAGATAAGTAAACTCCAAGAGTATGAATTGTTATTGCACTTACGCTTTTGGCGGCATTGTTAGAAAGTCCGAGTGTGCAAAGAAGACAAGTTGCGAAGACGACTTAGGGCAATGCATTACGCGTCTAGGTCACGTGTCTCAGCCGGCGATTGCCGTCGATGTCCCTAACAATGCTGTAATGCTTTACCTAGAACATAGTCAATGGCCGGAGCACTAGCAAACGCAAAAAAAGACCTTCCCAAGATCAGAGATGAAGACCGCGAAAGCCGTTTTGGTCAGGTTTTTGGAGTCTCAGGCCCTGTCGTGATCGCAGAGAACATGATCGGCGCTGCAATGTATGAGCTAGTGCGTGTTGGACATGATGAGCTCGTTGGAGGTACGCCTTCCTCTTCAGATAATTAACTCAAGTCCCTCATATAGCATAGAGGTTATTCGTATTGAGTCTGACAAAGCTACGATCCAAGTCTATGAAGAAACATCTGGCGTCACTGTTGGCGACCCTGTCTTGCGAACTGGAAAACCCCTCAGCGTCGAACTTGGCCCAGGTACGACTTTGTAAGACCAATCATTACCCGTTTCCGTAGTACTCACTTGTGTTAGGTCTTATGGGTAACATCGTCGACGGCATTCAAAGACCACTAAGAGTAGGAACTACCCCTTCAGCCTATATCTACCTCACGTTTTTGCCTCACAGTCAATCCAAGAACTCTCAAAATCTATCTATATACCCAGAGGTATTAACACAGAGGCTCTGGACAGGACACTCAAGTGGGACTTCAAACCAGCATCATTCAAAGTGTGTTACTCGTCGAGCCTGTGAACCTGTACCCTCAACTGACGCTCACCAGGTCGGGGATCACATCTCTGGAGGAGACATGTTTGGAGGGGTTTACGAGAACTCTCTCATCCACAACCATAAAATCATGTTGTCGCCCCGAGCGTTGGGTACCATTACTCATATCGCCGAGAAAGGAAGCTATAGTGTCGATGTATGTCAACCTCCTTCGATTGTCTGCACTTACAACGTTCTCCGGGACTGATTAGGATATCGTGCTGGAAACTGAGTTTGAAGGGAAAACTACGAAGCATACAATGATGCAACTTTGGCCTGTGCGTGCGCCACGACCCGTTGCGGAGAAGAAGACTGCGAATTACCCCCTTCTTACTGGTCAACGGATCCTCGATGCCTTGTTTCCGTGAGCCGCATAGTTTCTCTCAAGTATAAATATTCCATAACTATTCGCCCTAAAGATGCGTGCAGGGGGGGACTACCGCAATCCCTGGAGCCTTTGGTTGTGGAAAGACTGTCATCTCTCAGGCCCTTTCCAAATACTCAAACAGCGACATCATTGTATACGTTGGATGTGGGGAGCGTGGCAATGAGGTTTGTTTGATTCTTCTTGTTGATGTTGTGTTCATATTCATCCACCCCCACAGATGGCTGAGGTATTGATGGAGGTGAATAATTCTCTTTTTCTTCCATTGCCACAAACATTGATATAAAATATACAGTTTCCAGAGCTCACAATGGAGGTTGGGGATCGTCAAGAGCCTATCATGAAACGCACGACGCTTGTAGCGAATACTTCAAATATGCCCGTTGCTGCACGCGAGGCTTCCATTTATACCGGCATTACGCTCTCTGAATATTTCCGGGACCAAGGGACGAATGTGTCGATGATGGCGGATTCCACATCGCGATGGGCTGAAGCGCTACGTGAGATCTCTGGTCGGCTTGCGGAAATGCCGGCTGATTCAGGTTACCCTGCTTATCTTGGCACGAAACTGGCGAGTTTCTACGAGCGTGCTGGCAAGGTTGTCTGCCTTGGAAATCCATCACGCGAAGGAACTGTTTCAATTGTTGGCGCGTTAGTTTGCTCACTTGACCTGAGACTTTTTATTTTTATTTGGCCGTCTGCTGACAACTGATGTACTAGAGTATCGCCTCCTGGTGGTGATTTCTCGGATCCGGTTACATCTGCCACACTTGGTATCGTCCAGGTTTTTTGGGGACTTGACAAAAAGCTTGCGCAGCGCAAGCATTTCCCTTCCGTCAACTGGTCTGTATCATACTCCAAATACACCAAGGTACTGGAGTCTCACTATGAAACTACGGAACCTGGATTTGTGGAGTTGCGCATGAAGACGAAGGAAATCCTACAAAAGGAGGAAGACCTTGCAGAGATTGTGCAACTCGTTGGGAAGAGTGCTCTCGGGGAGAATGATAAAATTACGCTAGAAGTTGCGAGAATGCTGAAGGACGACTTTTTGCAGCAGAATGGGATGAGTGAGTATGATCGATATTGCCCGTTTTACAAGACGAGCGCAATGCTGCGAAATTTCGTTGGGTTTCACGACGCGGCTGTTCGGGCGGTGACACAAACAGATCTCACATTTGCGCGGATAAAAGATGCGACTGGAGACCTGATGTACAAGCTGTCACAAATGAAATTCGAGGTGTGTAGCGCAAATAAGATATGATGATAATTATCTTATTTTTGAAACGCAGTCGCCTTCTCAAGGAGAAGAACCAATCAAGAAGAAATTGGACGCACTGCACAGTGAGATACAGGACAAGTTTCGGCAGCTGGTAGAGTGATTGGAGATGACATATTGAATTCATGTAATATAGCATGTCATGTCATATGACAAGTCCCCACATCATCATCATTTGCATGATGCAACCCGCAGCAGTTCTTGTTTCTCTACCACAGCAAATATGCGTATTCTTGACAAAGTGTTATTCGTTAGCGCCGTCGTGGGTCGGGTGGCTAGCTTCAAGCTGACATGGTTCAGCAGCAAGAATGGACAAGAGCCGATCTATGGCGGACCGCCTGGAGCTCCTCCTCACAGGCCAGTCCACTGGCCTGGTGTTGGAGATGAGACCATCTACACTGTGGTCAGCCAGCATAAAGAGTAATTGCGAAACGTTTGGACGCTTTGGTTAGAATTTCAACTAACCAAATTGTACAGTTACACCAAGCTCACAAAGGCGATAAATTTTGTGGAGGAGATTGCGACAATCCTTAATGACACTTCAACGGAGTGTGTATTTATTTTTTCTAATAGATATATACTTGACGAGCTTTTAGAGTAACTTTCTTTGCTGTTCCCGACAGCGCTCTACAACGACGACCCAGGCGCGAGATGGGCGATGACATCATGAAAGCGTATGACCTATCGGACGCTGTTCAACTTGTGGATGATTTCAAGTTGAAAGACAAGAAACATAAGAAATTCGTGAAAAAGCTTGTCCGCGCGATTCTGTCTTATCACATCCTCCCCTCCAGATATAACTCGGCCCGGCTCTCCGACAACAACACCTATCCCACCAATCTCATCCTGCCAGACGCTATCGGTGCTCGTCCGTTGCGCATCAAAGTGTCTTCTCCGCTCTTCCCACCAACCCCCACCGTCAATTTCTACAGTAGAATCATCCATCCCGATGGTGCTGCCTCGAACGGTCAGTTTCCCCCTCTCTCTCATTATCTTTCCATTCCAATAACACACCTATTTCAGGTGTCATTCACAGCATAAATCACCCGTTACTTCCTCCTCCCCCCGTTTTTCAAGAGCTTTTTATGTTACCAAGAGCCTTTGCAACGTTGGTATGTATCCCCCGTGACCCTTATACCTGCTGTTTCACTCAACCCCACATCAAGACATCCTCCATTCAACGTACCGGCCTTACCAACGCCTTGGATCTCAAATATATCCGCGGCAAAAAAGGTAAAAAGGGACATTTAGAAGGCGCCACAGCTTTAACCATATTTGCTCCGTCAAATATTGCTTTCGATGCCCTTCCACCCAGACTTCGGTTTTATCTATTTTCTCCTTTCGGTGCCCCCGCTCTCAAGAAACTTCTACAGTACCACATCGTTCCTGCCTTTGTTTTCCACACTGGTAGGCTCACCCACACCTAACTTGCACTCCCTCAAGTGACTTTTCCAATCAGACTATCAATTCAACAAATCCGAGTCATCGGTTTTGGTAAATCAAATGGCGTTTGACTTTTCAAAATTAGGGCCCCTAGGCACTGACCACTATCCCCTCCAATATCCTGAATCGTCTCCTACTTCCGGCATGTGGGATCCAAACGGTTTACTCGACACTGATTTCACTACATTGCTTCACCCCCAATCTTGGAAATCGACTTCTTCAAGCCGTATCCGTCCCATCCCAGCTGAAAGCTATCCCAGTTGTGGAGAGCGACAGCACGGCGAACCCATCGATTCCTTCACGGCAACGTTGCCTACTTTGCTTCCTAATCACACTCTTCACGTACATGTCGAACGGTTCAATTTGACCATTCCCCTCCCCGGTCCACATAAGCCGCACCGAATCTCAACCAGGTTCGTAGTCAACGGTCGACCTGTTGCCGTTCCAGACGGCGTTGGTCTCAACGGTGCTGTTCACGCCATCCACCATCTTATCGACCCTAGACATACCCACGATGATTCCGTTGGAGATCCCTATGAGGACTGGGAGAGTTGGTTGCCTCAATGGGCTGCCGAAAATTGAGCTATAAATTTCCAAAAATGTTCTCTATGTAAACAGTTTTAAGTACTCAGTGTCAGAGTCATTACTTGTAGATCCGTCATGTCGGCCAGTATGATGAATCTGTCTCTTCTCTCGGCGCCTGTGTATACGAGACTTGCAATGCGCCTCCCACTCTCGGCCCTCTTCTACCATGAAAGGACGACCAGGATGACTCGAGCATACATCGCAAACTCGTTTTTGTCGGGCTGTGAGCATTAAAAGAGGGCTATGGGGATTGGTTGGAAACATGAAGGACACTAACAACACCGACTCACTCGTGAGCGCTCTGGCCGTCAGCTTTCATCATCTTTTGGGCTCTCTCTGATAGCAATATCGGATCTGGAAGATCTTTCTGTGACAAGAAGTCTGCAAAAATCTTGTCATGTCCTTTCTCCCCTTGCCGAAAAATGGGGTGACACACCTTCTGTAAGCTGGGTTGCAACGTCCCGTACGTCACCATTCCACTGTTCTCCGAGAACTGTCTGGGGTATCACTGTTTAAGGAGGCTGAGAATTGTAATGAGCTAGATACCTGTCGCGTCTAGTAGATACATTGGTATGACTGTTTCCTCGGCGTTTGCTGCATGCACAGCTGGTAACATCTTGTTCCGTATCCAACTTACTTGTCGTTTCGCGTACTGCCTTGTTGATACCTTCATGTGGTCCACTGCAGCATGGAATGCCTCCTCTGGTGGATCGGCAGCCGATAAATAGCTGTCAAATTCCTTGTATCCTTATATTATAAGTAAGTGGTTCATACACGTTGCACAGAGCAAAGGTACCGATGGACTGGAAGATCCCAGTAGTGTAATTGGCTTTTGCTTGAGCACACGCGTCTGGTGCAATGTCAGTGGCTCCCTTAGCAGCTGTCACAGTTCTTCGCAGAGTATGAATCTCTGAAAAAAGATCTTGCTACGCAGAGTCAGCCGCTGACATTGAAAATGGTACATAATTCCCAACCTCTATCATTCTATCAACGCGGTCGTTCAGCCTTTGCTGGAGAACGGAAGGTTCTGCGTATAACCAAAGACAAAGCGTTCGAAACCTATTATGTGTCGGTAATGAGAGGGTGCATGGAAAAAAAAATCAACCTTGGTTTGCTTGCAGGAAGGTTTCTCGACTGTTCACGGATGATATCGCTGGCGCGTTTACCAGAAGCTTTTATGACTCCAAGGCTGCGTAACACCTTTCTTGTGTCTTTCCAATGCCAACGATTGGCGACCAACGGATCAAGCATGGATAGGAGCGTATGTAAATCGATAGCGGCCTCGGGTTCGTCAGACGCGGAAGGCGGATGTATGGGGAGGTCATGATAAAGCGTCAGAAAGTTGGGCGGTAATGATGAAATGATATCTGCTAGCTCCTCGTCTTGTGGGTGGCCTTCTCGAGCTATGTCTGGAAGTAGTTCTGGAGTACTGGCTTGATTGTCCGGCGCTAGTCTGTTTGGAAAAAGCAGGTGTTGTATCCAGTAGGATGTTCCACCAACAACAATAGGAATCTCGTTTCGTCTGTGTGTGTCGTCAATCTGATGACATTTTTTTAAATTTAAAGTTAGCGCATATTGGCAGAGCAACGCATATAAAGGCTAACGGCTTTTAGAGCGTCTTGTACCCATTGTCCGACCATATATTGTTCACCTGGTGCTTTAAATCCCATCAAAAGATGATCTATGCCTCGTCTCTCCGCCTCCGGAACCTTGTTTGTGAGAATATCTAGTCCTCTATAAACCTGCATTGAATCGGCGTTTATTATCCGCGCTCCACGCCAGTTATCGGAGCGGGAACCACGACTAAGATGTAAAGCGATTTCTATAGCTAGATTGGACTTGCCGACACCAGTTGTGCCGCATATTGCGATAAGAGGTCGCAAGCTCTTTGACATGCTTCAAGTCGCTGGCAAAGTACCTAGATTATGCTGCTTACGTACTTCTTGTGGCTAGCTATAATACTGTAGTTCTCTTCCATCACTATCGGTTCAGAGATGTAAATTATACGGTAACACCAGGCTCGAAGGGACCTGGGAGGATGCGAGCTTAGATGAGTCACTGGTTCAATGCGTCCATACTGGTGGAGTTCTGACAATTGACAGCTTGTTTATAAATATATCTGATATAAATCAATATTGCGCCATAGCGGTCCTGAATTACAACAACTATGCTCATGAAATACTGGTCCCATCGCCACGGCCAGGCACCACTAAAATTTCAATTCCTTCAAAAGCACATATTTCTCTCTTTTTAGCGAGCATCAAACAAGCCTTACCACTGCAAAATCAGTAGAGGCTCGGGCTCGGTAGACTGTTCCACTCGCATCATTGGACCCTTCAAGTCACGCCAAGGTCCAACCCATACATTAGCTTATCTCGCGTCTAATCGGGCTTGCTGCGCCCTTTCGCTTCTTGTACCACTATGCCTTCCACTGCCACAGCAAAGAGGTTAGGGAAGCGTATCATTGGATATCCAGAACATATCGTCCCAGTTGTATCAGTACAAGATTGGGCTACACAACACACAACTCATCCTAAGCAAAGGGTATGCTTCCTTTTTCCCAGTGGTTCTCAATATCGATTCTACGTCACAGTTTATTGATTATCTATTGAGTCTGTTTCCAATATTACAATGGCTCCCGCGATACAGTCAGTGTATACGTTAACTATCTCATTTTTACATTGCTGACACACTCTGTAGACTTTGGTTGGCTTACTGGTGACATAATTGCTGGCTTGACCGTCGGAATCGTAGTGGTCCCTCAAGGTATGTCATACGCTCAGGTATGTTCCTGTACGAACCATATTGTAGTCTGTCGATTCACTAACCCGTACAGCTCGCAACGCTTCCGCCCGAGTATGGTTTATATTCCTCATTTGTTGGCGTCCTAATATACTGTGTGAGCGCCTTAACCCCAGTCTCGACGTCGTCGTGCTAACATTCGTGTCATAGTTCTTTGCGACTTCTAAGGATGTATCTATTGGGCCAGTTGCGGTCATGTCTCTTACGGTATCTCAGGTCGTCAAGCATGTCCAGACTGCCCACCCAGATCAATGGTCTTCACCTACAATAGCTAGCACCCTTGCGCTGATCACTGGCTTTATTGTTCTCGGCATAGGCCTGCTGAGGATTGGTTGGCTGGTGGAATTCATACCTGCTCCTGCTGTCAGTGGCTTTATGACTGGCTCCGCCATCAGCATCGCTGCAGGTCAAGTTCCAGGCTTGATGGGAATCACGGGATTTGAGTCAGTTATACAACAGTCAATTTGTGTCCTTCTACAATCGTACTTACTTGATACCTTTAGCACGCGTGCTGCAACATACCAAGTCATCATCAATACTCTCAAAGGATTACCTCGCACGACTCTGGACGCTGCATGGGGCTTGACAGGTCTCGTTGCTCTCTACAGCATTCGTATCCTGTCTGACTACCTTGGGAGAAGATACCCTCGGCGTGGTAGGCGATTCAAATGAATCGTTAGATTCCTCACTTTGTTGACAGTCGTTTGATCTAGCACGCCTATTTTTTTTCATGAGCGTCACGAGGAATGCATTTGTCATTCTGGTACTCACAATCGCTGCTTGGCTTTATACGCGCCATAGGAAGTCAGCTTCGGGCAAGTACCCTATCAAGATTTTGCAAACCGTCCCTTCGGGTTTCAAGCACATTGGTCAGCCTTCTGTGGAACGAGCCCTCCTTTCGGCTCTGGCACCTCGATTACCGGTTGCGACAGTTATCCTACTTCTTGAGCATATAGCTATCTCTAAATGTAACAGTTTCTGGTTCTGGCATGATGTCAATGGCTAAACATACAATAGCATTCGGTCGTCTGAACGGCTATAAAATCAATCCCAACCAGGAACTTATCGCAATTGGAGTAACAAATACGGTGGGTTCGTGTTTTGGTGCCTACCCGGCCACTGGGTCGTTCTCCCGGTCGGCGTTGAAGTCAAAATCCGGAGTGCGAACGCCTGCTGCAGGAATTATCACAGCAATCGTCGTCATCGTCGCGCTGTATGGGCTAACTCCAGCTTTCTTCTGGATTCCTAGCGCTGGTCTTTCCGCCGTCATTATACACGCTGTCGCGGATCTTGTTGCGTCACCATCCCAAGTATGTAAATGCCTTTTTGATAATCAAGAAGGTTTCTTAGCTTTTTTTTTGCAGGTGTATTCATTCTGGCGGGTATCTCCTCTTGAATTTGTGATTTGGGCTGCCGCCGTCCTTGTAACCGTGTTCTCATCCATCGAAAACGGAATTTATACCTCGATTGCTTCGTCCCTTGCCTTGCTTCTGATTCGGATTGCACACCCGCGTGGATCTTTCCTCGGTAAAGTTACAGTAAAGAGGACTTCGCATGATTCGAAAGAGACCCGCGAGGTTTTTGTTCCGTTCAGTAGGAATGCGGTCAACTCTCGTGTCAAGATTAATCCTCCATCACCTGGCGTTATCATCTACCGTTTCGAAGAGAGCTATCTGTATCCCAACAGCTCACTTGTCAATGACGCCTTAGTAGACTATGTCAAAGAGAACATACGACGAGGCAAAGACATGAGTACCGTCAGGCCTAGTGACCGTCCGTGGAACGATCCTGGCCCTGGTCGGGTCTCAGGCGAGGCAGAAAGAGCAGCCAACGAACGCAAGCCGAATCTTCACGCCATCGTTTTGGACTTCTCGATGGTGTCAGTATTTCTCATGCCTATTCTACAAGCTTATTTCAATACAACCAACGCTTCATAGGTCTCATATCGACACTACAGCAGTTCAAGCACTTATCGACACTCGTACTGAAGTCGAGAAATGGGTAGACCACCCAGTTGAAGTGCGTTATCCAAGGTTCTTTGCATACGACAGTGCTATACGTGTTTTCTAGTTTCATTTCGCAACCATTCTTTCTCCTTGGATTCGCCGTGCTCTTACGGCTGGCGGTTTTGGTATTGGCCATTTGGCCTCCCATATACCCCGTGATTTCGCTGCTGTAGTACCCTACAGAGACGGCAGAATTGATTTCGAGGAACAGGACGCGGACTCTACAAACGACGTAGAAAGCAACGATGTCAAAAAAGTCAATAGTAACACCCCAACTGTGGAGGCTCTCATCCCTGATGATACGCCGTTTTTCCACATCGACTTACTTTCTGCTGTTCAGGCAGCGGAGAGCGGTGTTGGGCGACCCGAAACTCCACTTAGTTGAACATTTAGCGTTAAGGATTAATCAGGTTGTATGTACAACAACCATAGTTTAGTGCTGGATCAAATGTACTATCATGACGACGTTATGTCCTACATGTATAGGTGTACCAAATGGAGTATTTTCTATATTCCAAAATAGTCACATTTGATGGGCTGGTCAGAATGTTTACTGGCAAGCCTAAGCTTCACTTGTTCGTCCCGCCTACTCGACGCTCATTTTCTTCTTGCCGTGTTGCCTATGCTGGCCATAACAAGGCATTTTCATGTCTATAACGTTTCTAATACTGTAACTCAAACTTGAGCACAGTGGTCCAAGATCAAACAGAAGAAGGGCGCGAAGGATGCGCAGCGAAGCGTTGTTTTCGGAAAAGCTGCAAGAGTCAGTATACTTTGAGTAAGCTCGGATACACACATTCACTATTCCGTGTAGGATATTTTTGTTGCAGCGCGAAGTAACAAGTTTCTTCCTAAATATCCGATGCCACGGAGCTGACATCGTTTCGCAGGCGGAGGAAGTATAGATCCTAGCAAAAACATGCAGCTAACCGCGGTTCTAAAGCGTGCGCGAGACATGGATGTTCCCAAGGAGAATATAGAGAAGGCCCTGGCAAAGGTATAGTCTATCATTCCATCGACTGCTTTCCGACGAACACATTCACGTACTAGGCTAACTGGGCGAAAGACCAAGCGGGTGGAACTTTCATATACGAAGCACTTGCATTTAATTCAGTTGGATTAATTGTGTGAGCGTAAACATGTCCATATTCTAAGATGAAAATGAACACTCACTGTATATGAAGGGAGTGTGCGACAGACAATAACAATCGAACGATACATAACCTTCGTGAAATCTTAAACGGCTATGGGTAACCGATTGTTTCGTTCGGAAGAGTCCAACGCTAAGATGTACCCAGGGCACATGCCACCCCCGTCAAATTCATGTTTCGACGCTTGGGTTATTTCACATTCAATCGAATTGTCGACCCTTCCCTGAGAGTTCATGACGATGAAGAAAAAACAGTGGAGCTAATCGAGGAAGCTCTCAGCCGTGGTGCTCTTGACTTCGGTGATGCAAAGAGGCCAGATGGCTCTGAGTCTCCTTCCGTTTGGGTACGCCAGCCTCTTTCGTGATTTCACAGCTATTCACCGGACTTCACAGTTTACCTGCGACACCAACAACCTCAAGGAACTTACGGCCTCCATACGCGAGCACTTCCCCAGTTGGGAGCTGGGTGTGGCCGAAGCTCGATATCTTCCGCAACACTCGCCATCTAAAGGCGATAGCGTCTCCACTGAAGTCAAAGATGAATTGAACACTCTCATTCAAGAGTTAGAGGCCAACGAAGACGTTCTTCAAGTTTGGACCAGTATACCGCCAGAAGAATAGAGGCTTGGTGTTATATACGAACGACGACGATTTTTTACCCTGGAAAGCTCGAAGAATGTTCACTCCTTCAAATTTCGATCCGCCGATGCTCAAAATAATTACCAGGAAAGGATCAGGTATCAATGGGCCTTGCTTGAAGAAGTTGTATATACATTTTTACAAGTACATATACAAAAGCCAGATCAAGTATCATACCACCGGCTGCGAAGTCGAATCCATTGGTCGTTTCCAGATCCGCCAACATCCACAAGTTCTGCTTCCGTGGCTAATAGTATATAAGACGCAAAGCTAGACACGCCTGCCTGTGTATAAGATGATTTGTGCTTGGACATGTCTTGTCCGACTTCCGTTCGGGGTATCGCTTGCCCTCGACGCTCACTACGAGCTTTAAGCACGGTGATTAAGGGGAGAAAGTGGGAAGGCAATCGACTACTGGATGCATGGGGCTTGGGGCTTGGGTTAACCTTGGACTTTTGAGGAGTTGCAGGCGCAGCTGGCTTAGGTGGTGGCTTATGCATGGTGGGAACAGGCACGTACGGAGATGCAACTGGGGTCATCGACGGAGAGAAGATAGATGGTGTAGGTAGATTATTCGCTACTTGCTGACTGGTTGGTGGTAAAGACATAGTTTCTGCTGGTCGCGATGTAGGTGGAGAGGAGCTTTTGAACACGATTTCGAGGTCTTTGGGGGGAGTCTGCACTCGCGCTGGTGTGGGCTCTGTTGGGAACAGTGTGTGGGCGGCTGCAGGGGGTTCAAAAGTTGGTATTTCCTTTGTTATAGATGTGGACGGCTGGACTAATGGTGTGGCGATAGGCTCAGTCTCATTAAATGGAAACCCCTGTGGTAAACTCGGGCGGCTAGAACTCTCAAAGAGCATCTCACCATTGGTGATGAGGGTTCGTGCTGGTGGCGGTGGTGTTGGAGGCGGGGACTTTGCCGATCGAAAAGACAGTGGGGGAGAATAGGGCTTCGAGGTCGCTCTTGAAGAAGTCTGTCTCCATGGTATGTCAGGATAGGTGCTTGGAATGTGTTCATCAACAATTCCGTTAGTGCGTGGTAAGTTCTGGTGAGAGTCCTCGTATGCACTAGGGCGAGAACCATAGACAAAACCATCCTCATCCTCCTCCTCATGAAGGCTTGCTCTCACAAATGGGGTCACAACTCTGTTAGTACTAGAAGTGACACTTCGTCGAGAGCTGGCAATTGCATGATGATCTGGGGTGGTCGCGGGTTCTGGTTGGGAGCTGAGTTCATGAGTAGCTTTCGGATTCCAGTCTAGGTGTACGGATGCTTGAGCTACCAAGCTCTTGTGGCCACCTGAGGGAGATATCACAACAACTTGGTAGTTCCTGAAGCGCAAGATGGATAATGGATATGCATAGTCTTCTTCAGCGGATATCAAGACAATGGTCACAGGAGGCTGGTGGTCCATTGCAAAAGTCATCATATCGGCTAGTTGGCCCACAGGTTCATTGTTAGTTTACGGACGGAGGTACATCCTAGTTAACTTACTTATGAGCATTTTATCAGCGATGCTGCCGCTTGTCTGACGCGGGCAGTCTGTCAAGGAGACACCAGATGACTGAAGTTCCGATCGAAGATGGGATGGGGCGAGGGAGACTTCAAGGTATGCCTTGAATGAGATTATGCTCCCAAAGGCTTGAGCCAAGGAGCGAATGTTTTCGACGGTCTCACTACCTGCCAGATCTGAGCTAGCTGGTAAGCTTCCTAAGTGCTAAAGTCAGTTGTTGAATGAAAAGCGGCTCGGTATCCTGACCAAAGTCCCAAAAAATTGCGACGTCCCCTGTATGTGGCATCAAGGAGAAGAGTTAGGTACGTATACATCCTTGCCTGCTCTTAAAAAGAACCCGAAGTCGACGACAGGCGCGGGCGGCAATCAAGCACATGTTGTTCAGGGCAGTTCCTCATCATGGTGAGGGAATAGCAAACAAAGGAAGCGAGGTAATGACTGTTTATTATACCACGAGCTAAGCTATGTAACATGAAATCAAACTTTGAGAATTCTATCGTTGAATTTGAATTGTAAGCTAGACCGTGTTCAAACACATGTATGAGGTCGGATGCCAAAAGGTGGGGCGCCCCGTGTGTATAGCGAGGTAACTTAACTCTATAAAATGGCAATGGGGCCCCCAAAGTATGGACTTATCACCGCCTGCCCTCGTTGGTGAGAGGCATGCCGCGTTGTCGTGTTGGAAGTTTCATTGTATCTTTTTCCCCAGCCTAGCAAGATGATAATTAATAGCTGGCCTTGGTTGTTTTTTCGGAAGCGGCTATTCGAATCAAGGTCAGCTCAGATTGAACTGAAACGATTGAAACGCACAGTAGTACGCATACATTGGAACATAGCTTGCGCATATTCCTTGCACGCGTTCATGTTCCCGAAATCGTTTGTCGCGGCCCAGCAGCCGAGCATCGCAGCAAGTTGCTGTCCACATATGTTCTGAGTAGGATCTGGGCGAGGCGTAAGTCAGTCTTGCAACCACGTTTCAGCCAGAATGCTGAGGAGACAAACTTTTTCGGGCTCGGACTTTGAGGTTCTTGATGTGTATCGCCATCGTCGACGACGCCACTAGCTATAGCTACAGAACACTAGCAGTTTGTGGACACTGGAAAGGGCAAAGTGACAATCACGTGATTAGACATCTCCACGTGTCACATCAATTAATGGCTCATTACTGCTCGTCCTCTTTATCTTCGTGCTACCCCGCACAGCTGTGCGGTTATAATGGCTCCAACGTCTTTGAACAAGAATAACTCTGGTGAGCGAAGCGTAATCTTAAAAGCTTACCGGGACTGAAGCCATCAGCCGTCAAACGGATAATGCAGGAGGCGAAGGAACTTGCCAATGATCCCAGCACAGATTATACCGCAGAACCACTAGAGGTATGTCAATTTAGACCTTTCTTTCGCTTGTGATTGACCAGAGATCTAGGATGATATCTTCGTATGTAGTCAGGCTTGAGTGAAATCCAATTTTGTCACTTATATCATTGATAGGAATGGCATTGTACGCTTCGTGGTCCTCCAGGAACGGATTTCGAAGGTGGTCTGTACCACTTTCGTATCCTTCTTCCGGCTGAATACCCGTTCCGTCCCCCGTCACTCATGATGTTGACACCCAATGGAAGGTTCGAACTAAACACAAAAGTGAGGCGTGTCTTTGATCTTCTGGAAATATGGTTAGTCTTACATGTATTTTCACAGATATGTATCAGTTTTACAAATTGTAAGTCGGTTTTTCAAGAGAGACATATCGTTCGTCATTTATCTAGGCTTCAGATCATGAGGAACTATGGCAGCCTGCATGGGGTGTCAGAACGGGTAATTATTGAGCCTTTCTGGTAAAGTCAGTTCTCACCTTCCACAATTAGCCATTATTGGATTGCAAGGGTTCTTCCCTTTGAAGGGTCAGAATGCAGTTGGTGTAGGGTCAATCGAATATCCCTCGGGAGAGCGGAAGCGGCTGGCAACGTTGTACGACTTACCTACTTGCATAAGTGAATTACTCAATGATACACTTCAGGTCTCGAGAATGGGTTTGCCCTCACTGTAATCAGTCCAATCTGGAACTGCTTCCAGATCCTCCCGCTGCAACCGGGAGGACCATAGGCTCGAGCAACTCAAATGCGACCACGTCGGATGCGGCATTGTCATACAGATCGTCAGAATCTGCCGCGATCGTGCCGACATCAAAGTCTATACTTGCTCAAGAGTCCACAAGTGTAACGCCCCTCGTCGTTGCCCCTATGCGACCCTTGCAATCACCAGACGTCCGACGACCTTCAGTAGAGGTTGGTAACACAATTACGGCACCTGCCAACCCCGAGGGTCGACGGAAATATAAATCTCCTATTCTCCTTGACGGTGTCATTTGCATGCTATTTATAGTCGCATTTGCGATCGTATGTAACCGAATCCTTTGAAATTATCTTACTGTAACCAATGGTCGAGTATACCGTATATACATATATTGGAGAGAGACAGCCCGCTCCACCGGACATACATTCGACCGACGGTACACGTGATATGGTTAAGCATTTAAGAAATGTTCTGACATTGTAACTGCGCCTCTGACTGACACTCTCGACAACGCCTCGCGACATTCATGACGATGACTTCAACCACAGTCTCAAACGGATTTACTCGCAAAAGATCGCTCCAGCTGCCCAAACAACCCGCCAGTGTTCCAATCCCCCCATCTCTGCTACATTCTCCATATCTCGATTCAGAGAGCGTATTCCAGCGCCCATCTCCAGCGACCTGTCGTCCTAATAAACAAGATGAACTCTGGTTGCGAGATACAGTTCCATTATATTACAAGCTCGAGAGAAAGCGAGCGAGGTTATCAATCTCGTCCACTACATCTACAGGTTCCGCATCTCAACCATGTGCGGACGAATCAGATGAGGATTCCAATCAGCGTAGACCTTCACGGACGATAGTTCCTCACTCTCCCCAATCCCCACCTTTGGTTCCCTGAGCATGAACGTTGATTGTCTTTTCCAAGGTGAACCAGATCAGGGCTCAATTTCATCCTATTCCACTTACACGATTATTCTCGCCGTAGTGTCACAATTTTCCTCTAGGGTTTATAGGTTTCAGGGTCTATGAGTTGATACAGTGTCCCGATTAATCAATGCGTAGATTTCTCATCTCGACATTCTGCGCATCACTGTTTTTTTCATTTTTTTTTTTGGTGGGGGGACTGTACAGTAGCATAATACAGGGGCAAATGATATACCTATGGTCGCAGTGATGCTGCTTCATCATCGGCATTACTAAAGAAACTTGAAGCAGGAACCAGGCGTACAGATCATTTTTTCTTACTAAGACTCAACACCAGTAAGTCCTCGTCCTCGAGATTGTAGCTACCGATCGATGCTTGGTTCGTAAGCATCTTTCCCTCATGCGAGAGCCTGATACGAGAAGCACCGACTGGGCTATCGATGTGGCGTAAAATACGATCTCGCAGGGTCGAAACGTACAGATCGAGGGCCAAGTCTGGTATCGTGACCACATTCCCATCGAGTTTCCACTCAGACTTTGTTGATTCTTTTGGAAGTTGGACACGGAGTGAGATGGGATGCTGTGGAAAGGAATTTAGCAGTGACATTTCCAGAAGGCTGATGATGGATTACTCACTGGATGCATAGCAATCCAATCGGCTTCTGGGTATAGCTGCCCACCGGGTAGCTTGGTGACACGTTGGCGTTTCGCGGGAGGCAGTTCGTCTGGTCCACCTTCCATCTCATCTGCTGACCGTACCTGACCGGCCTGAAGTGCTCCATTGGCAGCAGCAAGAGCGGCAATGCGAGATGGATGGATACCAGGGACAGGAGGTTGATAGCCAAAAGGTTGTGCTGCATCCATGCCTTGATAATGTAGCGGAGGAAGCATGACAGGTGGAGGTTGTGTTGGATAGGCGGATGCTGGTTGCGGGCCAGAAGAAACTGTGGCTGCCTGATACGCCCCTGTACTTACAGCCGTTTGAGGAGGAGCTGGGAGGGAGGCGGGTGCAGGCGGTAAGGTAGTAAGTGGCGGAGGGACAGCAGCAGGTCCGATACCTGGCCCTATCGCGTTGATGTCTTGACTGATAACAAAAGATCAGGCTGGATCAAGCATGAACAGATTAAAAGACTCACGGTCCAAGACCCTTTGCGCGATGAATAGCAGCAATTTGCTCATCGAAGTTGACGTTGGTGGAAAACTTGTCCAGAGTGTTTGCTTTAGAGGCGGTGTGACCGTCCCAGACAACCTTTTCTCTCTCCTTGCGTTTTTCACGTTCTGCCTCCTCTTCCTTCTTTCTGCGCTCTTCATCTGCTTCCTCACCAAAAATATCCACACGCGTACGAGCAAGATTCTTAAGAGACGTCACAATATTAGCACCGCGTTGAAGTTCTGATGCTTGGGCTTTGCGTGCTTCCAGGGCATCACGCTGCTCTTTCCATCGCGGATCTAGAAGCTCGATACGCATGTGTTCTTGAAGCTCGTCCACTGCGATCTGCTGACCACAGATCGTACACGTTGTCATAGCTGACTTCCCGCCCTTCTTGTCCACTTTTCATAGAATATGAACATACAGAAACTAGTATGATACAAAGGTGCTCACACTTAGGGAC
This sequence comes from Calocybe gambosa, assembly GCA_900068965.1. Taxonomy (NCBI): domain Eukaryota; kingdom Fungi; phylum Basidiomycota; class Agaricomycetes; order Agaricales; family Lyophyllaceae; genus Calocybe; species Calocybe gambosa. The sequence continues at coordinate 65,866 of CEMU01567575.1, forward strand.
GTAGTCTGTCCTAATTTTCATCGGCCCAGCAGTGTTAACAGAACTCGCTTGAAGTGCCTGGGCACGAGCAATCTCCCGCGTACGTTCTTCTTCTTCCTTTTTTAGTCTATTTTGATCCTCTTCGTCCTCTTCGTCGCTTTCCTCCATTACTGCATCATCATCTTCCGTTTTGCCCACGCTGCCAACTGCGGCTGCAGCCTCCGCTTCCGCCGCAGCTTGACGAGCACGGTGAGCTTCCACATCCTCAGCAGTATTTTCCATTATCATAGCGGCCATCTTCTTCTGAGCGAGCGTCATATTCTCGACCTCTTGAACGCTCATCGGAGGTGGTAAATCTGCATTGGCGTCGGCAACGGTGAACTCTATGGTCTGGACGATGGCATAGTCATGCCAATCAATTTCAGCAAATGCAACTGAGTGAAAACTTAGAGTTGAGTCGTGTTATACTTCGACCAGAGGAATTGACGCACTTCGCTCAGCTTCTTGATCGTCTTGTCGTTTTTTCTGCTTCTCTCGAACATCTTTTTCCCACTTTGCATACTGCCTCGCAGTCTCTAACATCTTCCATCGTGTGCCCTCCTGAGTCCGTTCTTTGAGTTGCCCCAACACTCCCTTATCCGGATACAATATTTTCGTGTACTGCTCCACCAACCGGTTAAAGTATACGAAAAGAGAGTGGGTTGGGCGTAGAAAGTCAAATTGATAGTTGCGACCTTCACGAGCGGAGAGATTGGCCAGAAAATTTCTGCCACGACGGGCTGTGAAGAGAGCAGTTAATTTTATTATGTCGCTGGTCAGCAGATCAGTGTATGTTTTCGAGAAAGGGTCAATTTGCAGGCGTACAAATCAATGCTACTGATGTTTGGAAGTTCCATAGCGAACTCCGGAGGGGGAGGCTCGATACCAACGTCACGCGTTTCGATTTGCTGAACTTCACTCTCTACCTTACCATCCTTTTCTGGAGCTGCTTCGTCAATTTCTCCACGATTGATCTTGTCAATTCGATGTAGATAATATGCATGATATGGGTCAACCGGATTAAGGAAAGAGAACTTGGGGTCAGTCCGTTGGCCCTCCCGAAGCTTGTCTTCAAGTTGGGGGGGGTTAGCCGAGCGTGCCACAAACAAGGCAGTCCTATCAATTACAGCTATATTATAGAGAGATTTAAGTCGGGGAACGAAACCTTGCAATGACGCTTACATTTGATTTCCGGTGGGGGAAGAATGAGGCCGCTAGAGAACCTCAGTGAGCTACCTCCGGAGGAAACGTCCATTGAAACATCGTCATTTTGGTGTACACCGTTCTCTACAACGGGTGCAGGTGCAGGCTCGACGAGGGTAGCCATGGTTGGTACAAGACCAAGTTGGTAGATGATGGTGTTGGCCTCTTTCCCACGATCGAATATTCCTCCGTCGACTCTCACCTCTGTGCATGAGCACAGATGTTTGGTGCATTTCGACCGTCTCATGTAAGCTTAGGTGGTCTTTTATGGTGAGCAGGCCCCTTTTTCCTTCAAAGTAATTTTAATTTTCGTGATAGGAAAACCCCATGGAAACTCTCGCCAACACGAAAGGCCAACGCTCGTGCTAGGCTAAAGAAAGTGGACGCAGTCATCGAGTCAGTAAGAGCAAGTGGAATTCAATGTAAAGCCTTGGTAAGCAGAGCCTCTTTCATCCGTACATCCTTCGACTGGTAACTCGCTACCTAGGACGAAGCACTGAAGTTGCCCAAGGAACATGAAATGCCCGCCCGCGACAAATATACTATTTTCAGTCCAAACGCGAAGGGATATCGCAAAGGAATTCACAAGGTCCCAAAATGGACAAGAGTAAGCATTTTCTTCTATTTTGTAAAGTACGACAGTAACACTTAGGTTGTCCAACCAAGTTAACGCTCCGGACCAATCCAAAAGGGTTCTAAATATTTGTTACTGGTACGATACGTCTAAAGAACAATAGTTGGTCAAAATAATACAACTTGGACCTTGCCTTCCCCTATCGCTTTTCGCACTTCTGGCATTCCCAGGACTATCTTGAAAACCTCGTCTCTTGTTTCTGGAATGTCCAAAAGAGTTCTCTTCTTCGAGTCTTGATGAGTCACGTCAAGCACGATATGCGAAAGAGCTGATATGGCAAGTGCGTCTAAAAGGCTAGGTTGATATCACTGACAGAACATCAGTTCTGAGAACCTCACCTGTCTCACAAAGCAGTTTGCCTATCCGACCTGGCGTACCCACCGCAGCGCCAACTTTCGTCTGCTTCAGATATGTGGCTTGTTTGAAGAGCTTGAAATGTTTCGCGAACAGCTTGGCAACCTCTCCGCCCTTATCCCCCCTCAGCTTTCTATCCTTGAGGGCTCGTGCGACGTCCGCAGCTCGCAAAGCAGACGCTACGACAAATAGCAAGGTCGGTGCACCATGATTTTTAGACTTCTGCGATAATCGTTGGTGAAGCGTCGGGATCACTGGTATAAGATGATTAATGTGATGAGCAACACTGGGATGCATAGACCAACCTTCTATAATGAAATTGGCTAATTGATCCAAAGATCGTGGCTGAGTCCAGGAAGAAGTATCCGCTATTGAGGTTACTATCTGGATGTCAATTTAACAATACTCTTTTATTTTACACAATTGCTCGTAAGGTGCACCTGAAATTCGCATATCATCAAGTTCGATAGCCGACGCATCCGGGAAAGCCTTCGCCTGCTTCAAGGCCAAGAAATCTGAAAGCTCCATCGAAGACATGCTTGCGATAGGCTGCTGAGTTGAATCTACCGATTCCGCAATTTTGCGCTTCTAATGAAGGGTCGTAAGGGGTATGTGTGTAAGCAAAAATCAAAAGTACACAATGTCCCATCGAACCTTTCGTTCTTTCTCCTTCTCCCGTTTTTTTCGTTTTTTCCCGAGGGCAACTACGACTTCACTGGCTTTACGACCGCTAGCTGCCGCACCTTCAGATTCCTCGTCCAAACTAGCGTCGGCATCTCCATTGTCCGAAAAGAAACCTCGGTCTGATAGTGTTTGTCCCTCATTGTCGGACAATGCCACTACATCATCCATGTGGAAGTCGTCATCTAAATCGTCACCTCCTCTCTGCATGGCGAGGAAATGGAAGATCGAGGTAGGGTGTGTAGTAAAACTGCGAAAATAGATTAAATAATATATGACACGTGATCTACTATGACGGCTTCTCACGATTACAACTCTCCTTAGTCTACCAAAAGAAATCACACATCCCTTGTTCACGCCCACGTTTCCCGGGGAAAAAAATGACCCAGTCCTCTGATTCCTCTCTTACCAAGCCCCAAATCATGGCGAACCAGCCATACGAAGCGTTTCTCGTCTTGGACATAGAAGCAACATGCGACCAAGAGACAGGTTTTGGCCATCCAAACGAAATCATTGTACGCGATCGAAAACAGCGTCTGGCCGGCCTTAAAAACTTAAAGTATCATCTATGGGTGCAGGAATTTCCTGTTTGTCTAATGAGATGGAAGGACGAACGCAGAGCCGGTCAGTTAGAAACCGTTGAAGAATTCCAGAGCTTTGTGAAACCCACATGGCGGCCCATTCTGTCGCAGTTTTGCATGAGTCTGACGGGCATCACGCAGGTTAGCCTCAAACTCGAAGGTTTGATTGTTACTGAGAGTTGATCGTTATGTTTCGGCAACCTCAACAGGCGCAGGTGGATACAGCGCCGATATTTCCTGACGTTCTACTATCTTTTCGCAGTTTTTTGGCGAAGCACAAGCTCATTGACAAACAAACAGACCAACGGCTGGTACGGTTTTGTTGGTGTAGTGATGGCCCGTTTGACATCCGGGATTTTGTTGTCAAACAATGTTTCATATCCAAGGTAAGTTGACCCAAAGTCGCCTTGACAAACCTATCGCTTATAATCAAAGGTTCCTATGCCAGAATGGATGAAAGGTGATGTCCTGGATGTTCGGATACCTGTTCGTGACTTGATGCGCTCTGGCGAGCCACATACCACTAAAGTGCGTACGTTCAGGGTGGGGCTGAGGGCGCCATCAATGAATTCTAGACCAAGCGAAGCAAACGCCGAACTCTTCACATACCCACACAATTAAAAGCCCTCTCACTACCGAGTTTTGAGGGCAGACAACATAGTGGTATCGATGTGAGTCAAGTCGGCGACATCTCAAAAAGCTTGTGCCAATGTTGTATCCCTAAGGATTGTCGCAATGTCGCAAGAATTGTCGCCGAGCTTGCAAGGCGAGGAGTGTCTCTGCGTCCAAACACTTCTGTGAAACCTGACCGTCGATGGCAATGGATGGGGAACGGAGGGCAGATATTAGAGGGCCACCTGAACATGCAAAAGCGATAGTATACGCGGCTTATGACAGCTATAGATGGTTTATCTGTCAGCCACTTCATAACCTCCTGGCTCCCATGGCAGATACCGATCCTGCATAATAGAAATTGATACGAAACCAGGAAAATCCATTCTCAGCTATTTGGTATTGTCAAATGTCTTAACCCCATCCACCATCACACCACACAGTAATCGTGTAATACGCTTCCCGACGCTCGCAGCTGAGCGCTGAGTGCTGACCTTTGACCACAATTTTGCGTTATTCATGCTAGAAAATCTCAATAGTCAGCTGAATACTCACAAGCTTGGGCCACTCTCTAGCGGCCTTTATCGGGGATCATTCATCGCACGCTCTTATCTTTGGTGATGTGCATGAGAAACGTATAATCTCTTAATCTGCATCATACTCCGGTTGTTAGAACTTCTACCACAGTATTGTATGCCGGAGATGCCAGGCACGAGGCTCGGGAGCTTATCTTGATTACGGCAGATCTCTCCCGTGTTTACGACCGGGAGAAAGAAACCTTGAAGACGATCAGAAGATAACTACATGAGTTCCTCTTACAAGAACACAGATTCAGTAGGATAACAATACAAAGGAGGACATCTCCATCAGTCACCAGCGAGTGGATCTTTAAAACGACTTGAATTCATCATGCTCAGGAAACGGAGTTCCTTACTCAGACCGGCCCTCACTGTGAGTGAGCAAGTCAATCAGCAAGTACAGCGAATTTCACGAGAACGTACAAAATCCCAGAGGGTTCCAAAGGCCGGAATACCCGCTTCCTTGCATCCTTGCATGATCTCGGAGTTCCCAATTTTATTGGAAGTAATGAAGACGACTGTGAAATTTTCAGCTGGACAGACATTGACTGTCGAAGTGCCAAACCCTCAGCGTTCCATGAGTGATATGCCTCCTTCACCAGCTTCACCGTGTCAGGTCTTCCCCCACGCTTTTTACTGTCCCAGAGGATCATGCGTTCTGGGCCAATGTGTTTGTGTATAAGGCCGGAGATCGTTGGTCCAAACGTCTTCTCTTGGTCAGACCCTTGCGTATCATTATAATGTATGCGGGACGATTGATCGTGGAAGACATAACTTACCAATCCATATCAAGAACCTTGAACACTAGTTACTTAGAGAAACCAACCAAAAAGCGCGGCTCTCACCAATAGGGCGACTGTAGACATGTGGAGAGTGTGGCACCGATCCCGGTGCCCGTACAGACACGGACACCCCGGGTATAGAGCGTTGATGTGTTGGAGACACCTGCAAACTGTGAAGCTTTTTAGATCACCGCATATCAACGTAGACCAAAGTGAATGCCTTTAATTCACGAGTCCAGAGCGTTCTTGGTGGGTCGTTTACAAGTCCACGAGTGAAATCACCTGATGAATGGTGTATAACCTTTACGCCACAGCTTATAAGATACGTACCTTGGACACCAGCGACCATGTAATGGTATTCAGCATCACGGCTTTCACTGATAATAATAATTATGTACTCAGAAATAGAAACCTTTGAAGAAGTCAATCGTACGATATAATCCCAAATGCATGATACTCCATTATTGAAGAGCGGCTGATACGTCCCAGAAGGCCTTGTTGCATCCCACGCTTGAATCGAATTACTGCCACTTTGGAAGAGGGCTGCATTCAATGTGAAATGTGGTAGGCAATGAGTTGGTGTCTATGCCAAGCTAAAAAACATTGAACACTGACTAGTTCTATATCAACAGGAACTTCTCTGACAAAGAACCAAGGCAATGAGATGCTAGGTTTTCACATAAGATCAAGAAATGGGCTTGCAATGGGATAACAGACTCACAGAACAGTCATCCCTGCTGTAAACCAGACATCCTGGTGATGAACAAAGTCCACACCATCCAAATTCCAAGTACGGGTTACGGGATTGTAGGTGTCGCCAAGGATAACGAATGCCCCTAATAGCTGATAAGCGGAACAATGTATTGGCATCCCGTGCATCACCCACAGGTCGCTATCAGGCCAATCCAACCCACAAATCGATGATGACGTTCAAACACGCTGGGGATATATAAGCGCTGTTTAGTTATTCCAAAAGCTGGATTTTACTTGTGGTACGTGTTTCGAACCCAAGGAAATGCACTTAATGCGCTGATGATCACCGCAAAATTTGTTAGCACCCCTAAGATCAACACCGAATCATGGGTAACATCCAGATGTCGAAAGTTGTTTACGACTTTGAATAGCAGCCAGATCACACCAGATAGGGCACATCCGCTGTGTATACCGCCTAGATGCTGATAAATCCGTCAGCTTGTGTTGGAAAGAAAGTTATTGACATTAGTCTCTACCTGGAGGACAGACGTACACCCAAGTCGGAACCACAGAGGTGGCCACTAGGGAGTATCTATCAGTTGAGGTACAGTGAAATTGAAATTTGATACACCTTGGCGAAACAGGTGTTAATGAACAAAAAAAGGATACGGCCGAAGATTTCATTTCGCATTAGTATAGCAAAATTAAGATTGCCCACTACCATAGCACCCGAATATCGAATAGCGTATGGGAAATGACCAGTGGCAGCAAGAGTTAGTCCGGTCATGTTAAGGCAGAACGTGAGGGTGAAGAACTTCCTGGAAATATTTTTTAGTATAGTTCGTGGGATGGTGTCAATGGCTACCTGTATGTGTTGAACCAAAGCACGAAACGAATACGCTTCGATACCTTCTTCAGATCCAAAACTGGTTTGTTCACAGGAGCAGGAACTAGATTCGGCTTGCCATCCTTATTTTCTACAGCAGAAGGTAAAGCCGGTAAAGATTTGAGGGTGGCAAGCATTGCCTTCTCATTCTTGGCACTAGGAATGGATTCGTCGGGTGTAGGATCAAGAGTTCCCTTCTCTGGGTCTAGAAGAGAGGTCGAGGTGGGCGACCGCTTAACAGCGTCGTCAGAAGTCATAAGCGAAGGAGTATGAGCAAAAAGGAAGAGAGGTAGAAGCCATCTTAGCGGGAAGAGGTTTATATCTACAATTACTGAGGTGAGTTGCATAGAGAGCATGAAGATTCGCATACTCTGCCGGTTTCTGGATGACCGGACTGTCCATGTCCATCGCAATTGCCCGGGTAAAACGAAAGAGTGGTAACGATAGGAATCTCCATTTTTTTCAACCTGGCTGCTGGGTCAAACGGGCTGAAAATACTGTAAGCGTGATAGACCTTGGTCAGAGTTGTATGCATACTCCTAGCCCGTTCGGGGACATGTGGAATATGAAAACCGTAAAAGGTTCCTTTTTCATGAACCGACCCTGACAGATGGACAGGGCTCGGTACCACTAAATTGCTACGAACCCCACAGCGCTGGTTGCGGACAACAACGTTCTCATACAAGACAAATTTAACTAACGCGTTATTGGCAAAGTGAGCTATTGGTATTGTGTTCAGAGACGAAACTGGCAGCAGCTGACCCTGATAATTGGCTTTGTATACAGAAAGCAACGAGAAGTATTTGACTGGGTGAGATACTGGGGTGCTCCGGCTTCATTTGTCAGATGCAGTGCTGAAGTGGGCCCTAACTCGCCACTCCACTGCCGACGACGAGGTCTCCGAGTTGCCGAATCTAACCTATAATCCATGGTTAAGCCAGGGTACCAACTAGCTGATTGGATTTTGCGGCTGTATGGCGGATGATTATAAATAGGAAATAGATCATAAGATAATACACAAACTAAAAAAGTTACAATAATAAAATGGAATTTGGATGCTTGAGAATCAACTTGACTCGGCGAATTCTCGTAGCTCCTTCAGATGCCGAGATACCTCCTCTTTAAACATAGCAATATCGTGGCTATTCTTGATAATGGCTCTCACAGTTTCTTCCTTTAACCGAGAAACCTTTTCGATCTGCTCTCGGTAGCTGTATTCGCAAAAGAAATTTTAGAAAAATACACAAAATTTAGGTTTTCGCGTTACACTCAACTCTAATTGGAGAGCCTGCAATCTGGCCTTTACGCCCATGCCATTGGCTAGCGCTGCTGCCCTGGCTTGGGCGAGATCGCGCTCTAGTCGCGTTGCCTCCGCATTGGCAATACTCACCTCTTGTTGCGATGCCTAATTTTTACCAGGAAAAGCGAATGAGGAAACACGGTTGAATCGCATAAAGAGAGGCTTACATCTCGTAGATCGTCGGTCTGTTCATTCAATGTCATGACCTTCTTCTCCAATTCACCGATTTCTTCGTCCACATTCTCGCACTCGAGATTGAGTTGGTCAAGTTCGTCATCAACTTTGATGCGTTCACTTTCCAGGTTTGCTCGTTCTAAACGCTTGGCCTCTGCTACGCTGTTGAGTGTAGGCTTGATAACCTTTCGTATATCCGCCCCTGATAAGATGAGTTGCGGGTTTGATACGGCGGCGTTGAGCTCTACCGCTAGATCGATATCTTCAAAAGGAGCAAGGAGAGGTGAGAAGAGCCCCAGCGAGGAAAGAAGATTAGTGTAGGTATCAACGGCTTCTTCTGCGGCTTCCGCGCGATGTGTTACGTTAACCTCGAGCTTCATTACAGCCTTGTGCGTTTCGGCAATTTTCTGTTTGAAGTCTTCCAAGTTCCGTGACAGCATTTCATGATCTGTATTCATCTTGAGGACCTCTTCGGGTGTCAAGTTTTGGGCCTCTACTACGCGAGCTAATCGGCCCTGCTCTTGTTGAAGCTGCTCCAAACGTTCGGCTACATTGTGTCATTGAGATATATTTATTCTCCTCTGATGATAAAATAAATAACGTACCACCATTGGATAGTTCTACCCTCTCACGAGCAATTGTGTCCATAAGCTTCTTCTTTCTTCCCTCGTACTGCAGCAAGATATTCTGGAACTTCTCGCTGTCGGCTTTCAACATATTATTCTCATTCTGCAGCTTGACAACTGGAGCCTATAGTGGACTTAGTAGAAAAGGGAAAGGGCACGAGCTTGCACCTACGGCAAATGACTTGAGTTTTTCATACTCGCTTTTTACTTGGCTTAATCGACTTGTCTGCTCCTGTAGATCCGCTTGCACCCTTTCATCTTTTCGTGCTAGGGATACCTGGTGTAAGCATCTGGTATGGCTTGTGCAAGAAAACATAAGACCAACCATATCTTTCTTCGAGAAATTGATTAGGCTCGTCAAAAACGTCCAACAGGTCCAGCCAATCGGTATATGCTAGATTGTAATACTGGAAGACGAGCGCGCGGTGGTCCCAAGGGTCATCAAACTCGTCTGGCACACTGGGTGGGTCCTGTATAGTTGGATCCCGACTGGAGAGGTATTCGTCGCGCAGCTAGACCAAAATGATTTCAGAAACATTCAGGGATTTTGGGAAGGAGCCGACTTTGCATAACTCGACTAGCCAGTGCAGAACGCCCAAAAGATAGGGCCAGGAATGCATACTAGCAGGTGCGGCAAGCCATTTATTATCTATTTGGTGTGCGAAAGGATATCGTTGAGCCTTCAAAGCGGGGACAAATTCTTCCTCAAACCGAACATTGGTGTTGAGTGGATACGAAGGGTCAAGAGTAAGCAGCAAAAAATTGAAGATTGCCCGGTAATCCTTGCCCTGAATGTTTGACAGGTTGGCCGAAATGTCGAATCCCGCCACCTGTAAATAATTCTGTATCTCCTGGCGCATTTTGCTCTGATATGGCCGTTCTCGCAGTGGCCGAGGATCTTTCAGTGTCTGACTGCCAGAGGGGGGAGCGAGGGGCATCCCTCCGCCCCAGAGGGACCCACGACGAGCGCTACTGAGTAGAGTGAGTATATCTTATGGAGCGCAAGTCGTCGGTACGCACTTGTTCAGTGGAGTTCTGGCATAACCAAATTTCGATGTACTCTGTAGTAATGGGTTCAAATTCTGCGATCGTATCATGGACTGCCTCTGGTTTGGGCCTGGGGTCTGATAGAGAGAACGGACGGCGGATCCGCTTAGGGACATTTGAATATTGTTGAATTAAAGTACAGGTGAGTCGTGACACTGTGACAAGTCGCGTCTACCAAGTCACGCGATCATTATCTAATCTATTCACCAAAATGACATCTACCCGTCATCTTTTTGGTGGGGCAATTACTGCACTCTTACCTTCTGATTTTCAGGATGCATCGTGTGTTCATCCTGTTGAATGCTTTCCAAATCCTCAATATTTTATAAAAACAGGGACTTACGCCAAATTCCTGATAACCAAGAAGTGTTTCTTGATCCTCACTCAGATGTTAGTATAGTTATTGAAGTACTACAAAACGTGGAACCGACCGACTTGTTCGAAGCCATCAGGCATGTCTGTTGCTCTCTTCTTATTCCAGCCTTGATTTGACGTATTCTCATTAGATTCCACTTTGCCTCTCTTGCTCATGATAATTCAGCTGAAAAGTCTACAGTGGAGGAACTGATAGCCAATGAGTCCAATGATTTCATGCTATCTGCGACTTTATTGTCAGGGGTTCAGCATGTTCAAAAGTTCAATCGACGTACTTTTGACGAGGTCCACATCTTCATGGCTCTATATCGTTTAGAAGAAAGAAACGTCGACCTCGTTGTCACCTTCAACGTCCCAAACAAGCCAGATAATAGCAGCTTAGTTTTCCAAACATCTTTGCAGGAAAAAAAGGCATCATTCCTTGCCTTGGTCCAATCCCTACATATTATAGATTACCAGCTGTTTGCCTGAATGTCGTACTTGAGTACGTCGTTACATACCATTGGCAGCGGATTAGGTTTTGAGCTATATTCCCAGTTATACCTATATTCTGTTAGCTTAGCTAGCACTATAGGCTCGTCCATCTTTCAAGGATCCGTTTCAAACTTCCGCCACTCGCCAACTACTCACCATATACGCTTTAAGTGGGAGCACTGTACCGTACAGCGAGGGTGACATCTTTTATGCCATCCTTTAGGCTAGACGTTTGGCCTCCTCGTAAGTACAAGTACACAGTAATTAGCTATGTACCGCACTTCTACACGGAACGAACGTAGCCCGCAGTTTATATGTCAGTCAGAGGTATTAGCGGCATGATAAGTATTGTGTACAAAATCGAGCTATTTGCTACAGTGTTAAAAAAACCCCTCCATAAAACCGCAATCAATAACCCAGACAATTTAATGCGTGCCGTCCAGCAACTCTTCAGCCTCAGGCTCTTCCACTATTCTCTCTCGTGCGCTATGGGAGGATGCTGCGGCTGCAGCCTTTGCTTCCTTTTTCCGTTTCGCAGATTCCTTGAGCTTTTCCCACTTTTCTTTAAATTTTGTAATCATAGCCTTCTGTTAAATTCGTTGTAGTTGGTGAGAGATCACAAAACATTTATTACAGGTTCACGAACGTGTTTCTCGTTTTCTGCTTTCACGATGCGAAGTTCCTCTTCGAGCTCTTTCAGTCGGCGCGCATACTGAGCTTCGCGGCTAGGAGTCATACCCGGGTTATGGAGGGGAGACACATTTGGACTTGGGGCACCCAACTCCACGCCTCCCGGACGTTGGCCGATTATAGAAGCTCCCATAACTCTCTGTGCCTATCGCAGAACATCGAGGGCTTGTTCATAAACGATCCTCAGTGGTACATACCTGGTAGATACTGTCGCGCAGTTGGGTATCTTGTTCCCTACGCAGCTGAAGCAGCCGTTCAGCGGCTTCCAATTGCTTTCTTGACGCATCAACCTCCGCTTTAAGAGTCGCATTCTCTCTTTTGAGCGCTGCCGGGGAGGGATCATTACCTGAGGGGATCAGGAAAAACGACTCGGATAGTTCGTCCCCTAACGTCTCTAGAAAAAAAAAAATCAAAAAAAGTGAAAATCAAAAATGTGCACCAAATTGTACGCTCTACTGACCTTCATTAAACATTCCGTCCTCAAAATCGTCATCATCGCCATCAGTAAATGTAGTAGCGTTCGGCGTGCTGTGCCGACTGGCTTTTCTCTCTTGAGTAGACATCCCTATGGACCTTGTAAAGCGGGAAAACATGGGCTCGTCAGTAGTGTCGGTGTCACTGCTGTGATTTATGTCTCTCTGCCGTGATATGTGATGCGTCTTGTCACTCGGAGCGGGTTCAATATTTCCCAGCGGGATTGTTGCGAATGCGACTGGTTGTGATAGATTGTCGAGCATCCCTTGCATGATGTTCCAGAACTGATTGAACGCGTCTCCTGGGTCCGACTTGATTGACATGGTGAGGGAGTTGAATCGTATGCGAGTGTGGGAAAAAGAGACTCACGCGTTGACCGGCGAGGAGCATGAAAGACTCGTCTACTGTATGCTGGCTGTCGGTCATGGGTATGGGTGGTGTAGACGGAAGTGACCGAGGTATATTAGGTTGGGCATCAAGTTGAACGGTGGGACGCTGAGGAAGTTCCAACTTCTGAGGCAAAGTTGGATCGCTTCCCTCTTCTTTGAGCTTTTCTATTCTCCGCTCAAGCTCCTTTGAGATCTTGCCGTGCTCATTATAAAGCATCCGAAGAGTCCGTTTTGCCTATTAGAGTGCACTGTTTTAACATTGCTGTGCGTTAATAGCCGACGAATGGACTGAACCGAATCGTCATTGCTGCGCTCGATGGCAGCCAAATAAGCTTCTGCAGCCTTTGAATGTTCCTCGAGGGCCGGAATAAGTAGACCATTTCCTAAATAATCCTCCGCATTTGCAGCATGTTGGTGGGCCTATTTCTGAGAGTTAACGGCAGAAACAAATTTGTTTTTTTTTGGCGGACAGAATTACAGCATTTATCGGCATGGGAATATGAGACATTTTCTTTTCATGTACTGTAAAGAAAATATAGAGTCGACGGACGTAAGGTGAAGGAGAGAAAGAGAAATAGACAAATACAGGCAAATATGGCATATTACCATCGCAAGTTGCCCCTTTACTATGCTAACGTTCTCTCGCTTCCCCCGTTGCGCTTGATGTTTCCTGCACGTAATAGGCATAAACTAGCTGTGTTCTGGAAACCTGAATTTCAATAACACGGCCAGCCAGCCGCCGTAACCGTCATCGATGTTGTACGAGCCTTGACGATCTTGTCTAGGGAGCCCTTATGTCACTGATGTCATGTCATCCACCCCCCCCTTTTCCAGAAATCTATAAAGCTGGCGGTATCTTTCCTCACTGAAACTTGCTCTCTACATTCAACTGTCCAATACACTCTATCACTATGATTAAAATCCCATACTTTACCAAAAGAGCCGCGGCCAAACAGGCTAAGCGGGATGTAAGCGTCTTTCTCTCTTCTTGCAATAAGAATACTAATCATCAATAGGCCGAAATCAAGCAGATGATCGAGAGCCCAACGTTCCAAATTGGATCATTCACTGTGGTAAACCCTGTAAGTCAACGCCAACGCTGGTGAACATCGTGAGTCTCATTTCTATTCCGCAGGTGTACGAGGGACCAAACCCATACAAAGGTCCCGAAATGAGTGACCCGAGGAACATTGGGAACATGTTTGTCGTTGTTCGAAGCAAGCCGTCTCCTTAAGCTAGCACAGTGGCGCAAGCTTTTCGAATCATCTGCAACCCATACATGGGCGTCTTTAGCTCTGGAGGCGGCAGCTTTGAGTGCAGTTCCAACGCCGGTGTCACCTTTTTGTCAATTCACTTGCGGTTAGCAAAGCCGTACATTCAGTAGTATGATTTCGGGTGTATTCTTTTGTACGCTATTTTTAGCATGCCCTCTGAAATGATGATAATCGATTTCAATCGCAGCTCAAGCGAAAGTTCGCAAAATTGTATACCCAATCCAGTGAGTGCCTAAACCAAAAGCCCAATATATCGTGAAGTGAAGGATTGCTTTTGGGCCTTCACGCAAATAAAACGGAAGTGAAATTTTAAAAACAGCTCCGAGGCGGAATAAATAGCGATCCTTTTTTTATATTATTATTAAAAACAAACGGCCCCTGATATCGATCCGAAGGTATTATATACGTAGGTCCAAAGTTGGTACTCTCCCGTCCTCCCTTTCAACCCTCAACATGAAAAACCTGTTGTCCTTTTTAAAGCGACGGACGTCGGAATCCGAGCAAATAAAGGTATGTCATATTCAATCATGCGCCCTATAACTCAAGGTCCATTTGACCGGCGCGTGGGATAGATTACGGCTAGGGAATCCAAGCCACATACTGCTCCTTCGTTGTTGCGGTCTGCATCTACAAAGCTGAGATCAAAATTGCATACAGCTAACAGACGTTACACCGTGGAATCATCGTTCATAGAAGACTTTCCAGAGTACACGGGGATGTATAATGGGCAGCATGAGGACACTTTAAAAAGCATACAAGATTCAGACGATGGAGCAAGAAATCACACGCGTAAAATGTCGTTCAAACGGTTATTATCAGTTAAACGAAGGGCAGAGAGTACGGCGGGGGAACCAGCCGATATTACTTATAGGCTAGTACCGAGAAGGAGCCCGCAGAATTGTTATGAAGCAGGACAACAGCCTAGCCAAGCCGAAGTAGTCGATCCATTTGTGAAAAATGGACCGCAAAGCGGATCGGAGGACTGGCAGTATATAGATTCATTTTTTGCGATGAGGTAATCGTTGTAGAAATAAAAATAGTCGGGGGTCTCCCGACTCCCGAGACAGCTGAACACGTGATTCGGTATTTCAAATTAGAGAGTCACTGTTGCTGCTGTTGCTGACTATTCGTGCCTCAATCCTACTCGTACCTACAGACCACCATGTCGGTTCCTCCTCCAGCCGTACTGTAAGTGTGCCCTGTTTGAACTTTTCATCAACTCATTTCAATGGATCCCCCCGCAGTACCAAGAGGATCAGGATCACTGGTTAGTAACTCGTTGCAATCCTTTTTTGCGACAGATTTTGACTTTTTCTCATACATAGTCGTCGCCGCAGATGGGCTCTCAAAGCGGGATGTTTTTCGACTTCCAGACCCCTTCGCCGTTGTCACCGTAGATGCTGAGCAAACTCATACCACCAGTGTCATCAAAAAGACACTGAACCCGTATTGGAATGAGAGCTTTGACGTGTGAGCCTGCATCATTTTGACTATCTGTCGTACTCGGTCTGACATCTATACCAGAACTGTCAAGGAATCCTCTGTAGTTGCCGTTCAGATATTCGACCAGCGCAAATTTAAGAGAAAGGACCAAGGCTTTTTGGGCGTCGTAAATGTGCCAGTCAGTGAAGCACTGGATTTGCAGATAGACGGGCACGGTGTGTATCCATCGTGTCAGCACTCAAGAAACCAAAACAAAACGTTGTCTTCTTCCCTTTAGAGATGCTTACTTTGGACCTGAAAAAGTCTAACGATAACCTGGTCGTCCACGGAAAACTGATCATGTACCTATCAACCAACGTTTCACAACCCATCACCAACACAGGCCCTTCTGCAGTCAATAGCATAACAACCGCTCTTGCAGATGCCGGTATTAATCAGTCTCCTAGTGCTAGCACTTCCAACTTGGCTCTTCAGCCTGGTCCTAGTAGCACTGCCCTTTCTCGTACTCCGAGTTCCCACGCCACAGGTACTGAGAGCACGAGCCCAGTCATGCCTGTTCCCCATCTGTCTTCGGCTACCACAACTGATTTAGACCAAACAACGTCTTCTTCGTCCCGCCCAACAAGCACAGCTTCTCCTTCTGCCTCTTCCACGGCACCTGCTTCATCGGCGACCATGTCTCCAACCAACGCCTCTGGTGCAACGACGAATGCAGGTGCTGCCGCCCAGAACGCTCAAATGCGTAACTTCAATCCCAACGTCGATCAATATGGCCCTCTTCCACCAGGTTGGGAGCGACGAATCGATCCTTTGGGTCGAACATATTACGTTGACCACAATACACGCTCTACCACCTGGAATAGACCTTCTCAAAGTGCAGCAGTAAACAACAACGCTCAAGACAACGAAACAAATGCTGCTCGTGACCAGCATTCCCGCCGTATCCTTGCTGATGATCTTCTGGAAGCTAACAATCCAAGTTATCGGGGATCATCTAGCGCAGGCCCTGCCGCTACCCCAGGCGCACAAACAGCGGGAGGTGCACCTACGGCCATCTCTACTGGCAATACGACAGTGGGAACTGGAAGCCTTCCGAATGGCTGGGAGGAGCGTTATACACCTGAGGGCCGCCCTTACTATGTCGATCACAACACTCGCACCACAACCTGGGTGGACCCTCGAAGACAAACTATCATCCGTGTAATGGGCCCGTCGGGACAAGGTTCTAACCAACCTCAAGCAATCTCACAGCTTGGCCCTCTCCCTTCAGGATGGGAAATGCGGCTCACTTCCACAGCTCGTGTGTACTTTGTTGATCACAACACAAAAACGACAACATGGGACGATCCACGATTACCATCGACATTGGATGCCAACGTTCCCCAGTACAAACGTGACTTTAGGAGAAAGCTCATCTACTTCAGAAGCCAGCCTGCTATGCGTGCACAGCCCGGCAATTGCCAGATCAAGATCAGACGCAATCACATCTTTGAGGACAGCTATGCTGAGATTATGAGGCAAACACCCAACGACTTGAAGAAGCGCCTGATGATCAAGTTTGATGGGGAAGATGGTTTGGATTATGGTGGCCTGTCAAGGTAAGCAGGATTTTCAATACTTCAATCCGTTCTCTAGATTCGCCTTTCTAAATTGTATCCTTAGAGAATTCTTTTTCTTACTCTCCCATGAAATGTTCAATCCCTTTTACTGCCTTTTCGAATATTCTGCTCATGATAACTACACTTTACAAATCAACCCTGCATCTGGCGTCAACCCCGAGCACTTGAACTACTTCAAATTCATCGGTCGTTGTCTGGGCTTAGGCATCTTCCATCGGCGATTCCTAGACGCTTACTTTATTGTCAGTTTCTACAAGATGATACTCAAGAAGAAAGTTACATTGTCAGACTTGGAGAGTGTGGATGCTGAGTTGCATCGCGGGATGACTTGGATGCTGTATTTGTTTTTCCCATCTTGCCATACGTTTGTGTTGACTGCAGTCTAGGGAAAATGATATCACCGACGTCATTGACGAGACGTTTACGACTGTTGAAGAACGTTTCGGCGAGATGGTGACGATTGAACTCAAACCGGGTGGCACCGATGTCCCGGTTACTGAAGAGAATAAGAAGGAATACGTGGAAGCGGTCGTAGATTACCGCATTTCCAAGCGCGTTAAAGAGCAATTCGAAGCTTTCATGTCAGGCTTCAGCGAGCTCATCCCTCAGGAGCTGATCACTGTGTTTGACGAACGAGAGCTTGAACTACTTATTGGTGGCATGTCTGAAATCGATGTGTACGTCTTCCTTCTATATATCTCCAAGGCTCGGGTTAACCCTATATCCTAGTGACGATTGGACCAAGTTTACCGATTATCGCGGTTACGAGATGAACGACGAAGTGATTCAATGGTTCTGGAAGTGTGTACGTAGCTGGCCACCCGAGCGCAAGTCTCGTCTCCTCCAATTCGCGACTGGCACATCTCGTATTCCAGTCAATGGTTTCAAAGATTTACAGGGTTCGGATGGCCCTCGTCGTTTCACCATCGAAAAATCAGGAGACCCATCTCAATTACCCAAGAGTCATACATGTTTCAATAGAATCGATCTACCTCCTTATAAAGATTACGCAAGTTTGGAACAAAAACTCACCCTGGCTGTCGAGTATGTATTATTTTTTGAGGTTCTATCAGCATGTGTCTTATACCTTGTCCAGGGAAACTGTCGGGTTCGGGCAAGAGTGAACAAGGAAATATATCCACCCCTCCGGGTATCTCATTTGTCCCCATTTTCTTCCATACTGGTGATGACATTTACTTATCTTGTTTGTTTGTTTTTCATCAGTTCTTCATCCATATCTTATCAAGATACTCTTATGCCACGACTATCACACATACCTCATTTGCTAGTTGACAATAAATGTCATGAACATGAAAATATGTTACCTATACTCTTCTCAAATATGGCAGTCAATAAAATTAGTTCATAGGTTACTAGTACTGGGTGACATGGTAAATTTAACGATGTAATGCTAATGCAAGGTAGGTGATTAGGAAGAATACAGTAACACTATATAGACAAGCAAATCGAAAAAGCGTTCAACGCTTTTCAAATGCAAACGCAATGTATATATCTACGAGGCACAGATCAGTATATTAGAAAGTAGAACAAGCTCTCGGTACATACTAGCAGCCTCCCATTGATCTTCGTCCATTGAGCTTTCCCCGTTTGCATCAACTACTTTCATGCGTACCATGAGAGGGCCAAATTCCGGATGTTCTTGATGTTCATTGAATACTTGATGGAACTCCTCTTTATAGATCGGATGAAGGTTATATTCAGCAGCCATTCTACATCACGTAGCGTAGAGAATTCATATCAATAGAACACAAGGGAAATAGGTGATTCCACTCACTGAACAAAAATGTCCCAGTGTACTATGTATTCTGGGACATCGTCGACAGCATCCCGTAGGTAAAACCAATATTTATGCCCAAAGTTTGGTCTTTCATGACGATCGTCAAATTTGATCTTATACACAGAGTTTCCAAAGGATAGGTCAGTTGCATCTGGTGGTAGTGCGTCAAGATGCTCCCTGTAAAAGTCTGAGATGGGGAAGGCCTAGTTTGCTCAAAAAGAACGAACTCACAAAAGAACGTCGGCATTTGGCACAGTACCGATAAAAACACCGCCCCTCCGCAGATATCGAGTAACGTTCTCAAGCATGCATTTTGTTTTCTGCTCTGTCTCAAAAGCATAATGCATACAGAACTGCATAGATACGACATCGAAAGGTTCCCCTGTTAGGTTGATATCATGGTAGTTGCTGTAGGAAGGGTCCATCCCCAGCAGATCAGAGGACACAGCGTCTGTCAAAGGTTGCGTGTAACAATCCAGCGCTGCAAATGTCGCTGCAAATTTTGGTACACGAAGTGACTCCCATCTCAAACGTGCCTGGTCAATTGAGACCTCGGCGATGTCTGAGTCAAGCAGAATCAATTTGAGTCAAACATGCTGTACTGATGAGTAAACCCACCGAGACCCACGAGCTCCTTAACCCGTGCCTTGTTCCACTTTGTCATATCTCCACCTTTGCCGCAGCCCATGTCGAGCACTCTGCCTTGACCTATGTTTCGAGGACCTCCTCTATTATGGCCGTTCGTTTGTCTTGTTTTAGAAGCAGCTAAGGCGGGATGAGCAAATCGTGTGATCAGGACCGACTTAACCCAGTTGTTGAAGTTCTTTAGTCCGATGATGGGTGAATCGAGTCGTTGCACTACACCGACATCGGGTCTAGAATTATCTAGGCAGGGTTGAAAACTGGGAAAAGTTCATTGACAAGTAGGCTTACAGTGGTCGACCACCACACCGACATCTCCTATCAACTTCTTCGCTGGTGGTTGGTCGGGTTCAGGAGCTTCTATGCTGCGTTTTCTCTTCCTTGCCTGTGATATCTGGACAGACCCACGCCCACGATATCGAAAATCTTTATACATCTCCATTTCCTCAGATGTGAGAGGAACCATAACTGACGTAGGTAGTGTGATTCGCGTTCGAGGATTGTACGGCACCATTGACTGCACGGCAGGTTTTGGAGGAGGTGGTGGTGGTGGCATAGAAGGATTGATATGCGACAAACGTGTTGAAATATTATTATTGGTGGGATGGGATAACGATACGGAAGAAGAGGAGGAAGAGGGACGTGAACGCGAAACTGGTGATTCCCGTTCCCTGGTCGGAGAAGGGCTTTCAGAGAAGTAGCTCTTGCTGTTCCTCAATGAAGATGAGTGATCGTGAGTGACTCTTGTCAAAGGCTGTGAGGTCTCGAGCTTTTCGTCACCGGAATGGTCTGGATCGCTGTGAAGAAGGTGAGAGAGCGTGGATGATCTCACAGGAGGTGGTGTGCGAAGAGAAGGTTCATGTACGACGGAATTTAACAAGACTGAGAGATCTGTAGCTCTTCTTCCGCCGAGAGATGGGCTGGCCAACGGTGAGGACAGGGTGCTGCTCGGTGATGGCAATGGAAGCATAGGCGTGTTTTGGCCAATAGGCGAGTTAAGCACGGCATCCCGAACGGGATCAAATGCCGGCATTGCGCCAGACAGCGAGTAGCGCTCTAAGCTTGAGATAGACAATAGCAAGGCGTCGAGCTCGTCGCTCTCAACGACGAGATGATCAATGAGTCAAAATTTGACAAATACATATCACGTAAGCAATAACTACAGTTTTGGTCTTGTCTCAAACCATGCAACCAGATCATCCGTAGAGCGCTGCGATATTCAGTTTCAGTCTCGTTGCTGTTTGCCTCAGAACTCACTTGTATGTATGCAATCTTAGCGCGTATCCCGTCTAGAGCCTGCGCCAGACCTAAGTTATATTTCGACGTGTCTTTGTCCTATGTCAACCTATGATAAGCAGTCAAATCAAGTAGTGCTGCATTCACGCTCACCTTGAAGAATTCAATGACCTGAGCAAGGTCTTCTTTGGCCGAAAAGCTTCCCATAGACAGCTTTCCGGGGAAAAAAATTGGTTCGTTAATCAACGTTACGTGACAGTTTCAGGCTCGTTTTACCTCTACAAAACTCTTGAGCATGAAGTTTGCTTCAAAACGTTTGTTCAACTGTAATGAATGAGCCACATTTGTACATGATTTATTTAATCCACACTTAGGACTTACGACGTCGTATTCTTCTTTGAAATACTGTGCAAGCGGTCGCCTCGCTTTAGCATTCACGGCAAATCCGCGGAAAAAGTAGATGACATCTTGATCTCTGGCCTTTTGGGCAATAAACTTGAAGGTCTCCTGTAGAGTTTCAGGACTTTCTGATGCGGTCATAGCTTGTCTGCATAAATGGTCCTCGTTGAATATCGATCTAGTCCACAGTATATGGACAACTCACATAGCGGCAAGCCTGGCCGTAGGGGTCTTTGGCTTATCATGCACTTGCACAACAGCATCGTATTCAGACTGTCCACCATGTATCACTGCCTGTACAAAACTGTCCAGAAATTTTCACTGAATGAAAACGTGTGACTTGCCGTCGTAAAAATTATGCGCTGTAGGTCCGCTGGAATCTTTGAATCGTCGCCAGTTTTCATGAAATGCGCAAAACGATCCCGTAACTCCTTAACTACTCTGTTGACCCAAAGAAAGCGTTAGCCAAGAGGATATGTGTGAATCAAGGAAGTAGCTTTGAATTAAGCCCAGTAGCGCGGTAGAAAGGAGATACACGTACCCCTCATCTTTTGCGCTAGCTGCCTGAGTAATTGCGCAGGTTCGCAACAAGGAAGTATCCGAGGAATCTTCACTCGAATATTCATAGCCAAGTCTGTTTACCAGCGGTACGAAGAGTGCCTGTAATGACATAAAAGAAATAGCTAGTTTAGCTGTTGATTATTCGTGATGAAGACCTGGTCACACCCTGCGGAAGCCGTTCAACTGATCTATAATTGCTGGATGCTCCCACCAGATCGAAACCAAGCTCGTAAGGCTATCCGAGATGCCAGACCAAACGAGATCTATTAAAAGTCAAAAGTCAGATTTCCGTGACCTTGAAGGATAGAAACACAGTCCGGGGCAAGGACTGCGTAGAAATTAATCTTCACACACATTCTCGTTCGTTCTTTAGGCCATCAACAAGGGTCAGGGCACTACTCAATTCTGCAAGCCCAGCCTTGGCTAGTGCCATCGCATCGTACACAAGACCAATGCGATCACTGAGAGAGAAGATGCTATCAGCATTAGCTGCTTCTTGAGCAATCTTCGAGAGTCGCTCAGCGGTGTACAAGACCCGATCTTGAAATACGATATTCAGACTAATAGAGGAACAGTGCTAAGGGCCAACTCACAGACACCAGTGGTACCAGCATTAAGCTTGAATGGCTTATTGGTGTCGACTGTAAAAGTCTGTTCCCGCTCCTCCAGGACCGCTTGTTTATTGGTAGTTGCTTTGCCGTCCTTATCGACAGTTAGAATATTCAGCGGAATGTTCCTATCTCAAATTTCATAACGAATGGATGGCCCAGCGTATCATTCCTTACCATATCGTCTTGTTATCCGTAGGCTCTGCAAGACCTGTTTCAAGGAACCGATCCTGGCGAACCTTTATTCCATTTGGGGTCTCAGTAACAGTTAAAACCGGAAAACCAATCTTAAGAAAGCAATGAAATCCAAGCATTGAGAAACTTCAAAGTAACTACCTTCAAAATCCAATGATTCATAAGGCGGGTTATATCAATGCCTAGTGAAAAGAGTTAGTTGTGAGCGGAACCACAGCATGACCTTCGATTGGCTGACCTGTTGCAGCTGTAATACCTTCCCAGAGATCATTGGTGACGCTATTGGCGTAAAGTTTTTTCTTAAGATAAAGAGAGACACCCTTAAGGAATCGTTCCTCTCCGACATAATTGGAAAGCATGCGTAATACTGCGATAGACGTTGAATGACATGGATGAAACATATCGGAGACCACTCACCCGACGCGGCCTTAGAGTAGGAAAGACTATCAAATATCTTGCATAAGAAATCAGGTAGGCTCGGAACAACAGTCAGCATCGAAATCGTACCTGATTGATGTGATTTGCATCGGGACACTCTACTTCTATAGGGTGTGACGAAAGTTTTGAATCAAGACTCAAGGCCCTGTTGAGATGGGACGCGATGAACTCTGAATCGACTCTCCACTCCGGGAATACTCTGTGGAATGTAAGGCTCTATCATGAGAGTATTGTAACGTTCCGTACTTGTCTACAAGAATGATTTTATTAAACGCCATGTGTATTAGTTGGTTTGCATACCTGCGATAATCACTTCACCCATCTAACTAAACGTAAGAAAAGAATCATGACTGTTTGTGGATAAATACAAACCAGAGTAGCAAAACCTAGACAGATGGGTTAACAACCGACATGCGAGTTAGATGGACGAACTACCTTCATTCAAGTAAAGATAGTCCCACCATTCCATGGTAGTGATATTGCCAAACCTAGATCATAAATCCGGTGTGATTGTACGACACGACCATCGAACTACGCACCACATGTGGGCTACTTCATGACTCTGAACAGCGACGACAAGCTGCTTAGCTCGCAAATCTGCCTTTTCTGGGTCAAGCAGAAACGCATTTGTTCGACCAGTGATCAAACCCCAGTTCTCCATGGCACCTGAATAAATATATGATTAACCTTCAGAAAAGAACCAGGAAATCGGAAGCACCTGCATCAAAGTCGGTAGCCTGTCAATGAGAATAAATGGCTATTCTAGAACAGTCTTGATAAAGGCTCACAACTAAGGTGTCCAGCTTCGGTAAGGGATACTCAACTTCAAATACCTTCTCGTAGAGAGGAAGTACGCTGGCTTTAACATCAAGAGCAAACTGTGCTTGATGAATATACTCAGCGGTGGCTATACGATAAAGTTAAATTGGCCATGTAACAGTCGGAGGTCTCGTACTGTATATACGAAGCGGAATAGTCTTTGCGCTGAGAGGCATGGTGACCGATTTCTCCAGGTATTTGAAATCCCCATTAGCATAAGCTACGATATATGTTGACATGGGAGGAGTTGACTGGAATTGAGTAATTTTCCATTCTTGATCCAGATTCGTAAATAACTTGAGAAGATCGGGATGCTCGTTAGACTTGATAACTGCAGAAGAATATATTTCCTCTGAGACCGCAGGCATGTTGCTTATGTTGACGGTGTTGCTACGCGAGACAAGTGTTACACGGAATGTAGCTTTGAGTAAGGGCTCGTCCCAGCATGGGAATGCGCGACGAGCTGCGGTTGGCTGTATGCACTCAGCATGAACCGCGCACTATCAATCGGGATCGGCGTACCTCAAACTGGGTCAGGGCATATGCTTTTTGTTTCCCATCAGCCTCATACATTGACTTGTAGTATCCTGTCATATTCCCTGTCAAATTTCCTGAGAAGCCGATCCGTAGTTCCGCCTTGGATCCAGATGGAAGAGGTTGGGGGAAGGTATAAGTGATACGCTCCTGGTTAGCGTTGAACGATTGACCAGACTCCTCCTGTTCGATTTTCAAAGCATCAGACCAGATGGACCTGTAGATTAAAGCGCGATGAAGACTTTACGAGAAAACGAACAAGCCTAAAACGCACGCTTTCCCCAACTCGAGGTCCGACGTGTTGAGCGTAAAGGAAGACGTTTCTCGTTTGACCTCAAGACTGACCTTCTCATTAGTCCCAATCCCAATTATGACTATCCGACCACGAACCTTATCTTCACAAAACCGACGAACTCGAGTTTTTCAAGGTCGGTCTTGATTATTAGATCATAGTGAACAGGCTTGATATGGGTTGGAAGTCGATACTCATCGGCCTTTGGAATAGACTCCATCTCTGCAGTAACGTTTGAAATTACCGAGTAAGCACGAGTTAATGATATGGAAGAGACGAAGGAGGTTTGTGGGAGATCGCGAATTTTAGATCTAGACGAATTCCGTAACCGTGCCGCCTGATCCCACCGACATGTGGCTCCAAACTCCAACTTCGGGACGCGTCTGTGATAGCTCTTGGTATGCAATGCGAGCTCCTGGTAAGGTCTCAAGTTCAGGACTGGGCGAAAAACATTGGCCCATCTCGACATGCGTGGTAGCTACGATGTTCACGATGGTGTTTTACGTAGCGCGAAACTTTTTTGTACACGGTTCATAATCAGGGCCGCAACCGGAGATGACCAAATATGTATTTTATTGCGCTACACCCAGACTTTGAATTTTGTGCAAATATAGGTCCCGGAACAGGTTACAGAACCAACTTTGGATCAGACACAATTAGAGGAACGGATGAACCAAATAGCATTTCAGGGAACTTCTTGACAAGAGTAGTCTTGTTGTGTCCGCGAATCGTCCCATCGCAAATTGCTGAGAGATGTTGTTCGGTTGTCAAGACATCTTCCAGTTGGTTAAGGACGTTGCGGTGGCAGGTAGTATAGTCTACTTCGAGGTCGACAAGATCATTAAAATGCTGGGCACTGCAGATAATTCACGGGTATATCATGTCGACGCTGACGGCAATTAACGTACCTCTCGCCAAACATGGCCTCGAGATCTTCAGCGGTCCTAAAAAGGATACTTCGCTGGCCAGCCCGAAGGTCCTTACTGACCTTATCAAAGCGAAATGACGTTTTCTTTGCTACCACCTGCACTTTAAAGGTGACCATTTGATCAAAGGAAAAGTGCGGGTAACGTACTTGCGTTATTTCGGCTAGGACCTACGTAAAGTGAAGGTGAGTCTCACAAAGAGCCAAAACGACTACTCACATCAAGAATTTTAGGTACGGGGTCCACATCCTGAGTTCTTGGGAATCTCAGGTAAAATTTCTCCTCATTCACGTCTGCCTTCTGAACAGGTTCTGTAGAGAGATATTGGCGTAATCCGGGCAGGCTGGAGCCTACAGAGACGGTTAATGTCGTCAACTACCAATGCTAAATCGCGACCTGCTTTTCGTTGTATCTGATGCTGACATTTTGGCGTCACAATTATGATGGGGCATCTGTTGACGAGAAGGAACGAGTGAAACAGGAGAATAACCTTGTTTCGGAGAGTATGCGAATGAGAGTCTTAATGCTGGAGATCTTGGGACTTCGTGCTTGTGAGGTCGCTTCGACCCCGAGACGGGGGAGGTGAGATCTATGATCGTTACGTCGCCCTTGTGTATATCTGGCTCTGAAGATAGAGATCCAGACTAGTATACTGCTGCATGAAACGTGGCTTGGGGACTATAATAGTGTAGCATACCTTCAGCGGTATAAAATAATCTTCGACAGGCTGGTCTGCATCCATGTGTTTCTCGTCAGGTGCGCGTTCGTCGAAAACGCCTCCTAAATCGCTATGGCTGCCTTGATCTACATGAAGGTCAGGTTGCACCAGTGCGCCCTTCTCGGATATATCATTATCTTCCACTAATCCCACCAATGGCATACTGCGGCCCAAATTTTCTACGGGAGACTTACAAGGTCTCTTTCGTCGGCAAACTGCTGTGTTCTCGTCATTCATGGTCTCATGAAGTCTGGTCTCTAGTTCAGATGCTGTAGACACCTCGTGTTTGATTCCAGGCTGGGGATCAGTGCCGCGCGTAATGCCCGCGATTCGCAAAGAACGCCGCTGAGGCTTCGGCACCTCAGCAAGGCCTATCTGCATTGTTTTAATATCACTGTGGCGGATTAGGGGAGTGATCTCTCAACTTGGGCAAGTTGAGAACCCTCAAATAGAGTGCCTGGTTTCTCAATGTTAGCTTTCAATCGGCCAACTCCGTTCGCTTCTCGGAATGTGTGGACAGCCGCATCCGTGCCATTTCTTTCCCTGGTTTTACCTTTAGCTGTCTCTCTTTCATGAGCAAGGCTTCGCTTTCCATTGGAAGATTTCGTGAGGGAACCGGTTAAAGCTGCATGGATTTGGCCCCCCGAACGTGATTGTTCTTTCTTTTCATTTACTGAATTTTGTTTTCGACTATGTCTTCTTTTAGACGCCACGGACACAGTATTTCTGCCGGTTTCGAAATTCTTGAGACGTCGCTTGCGAGGTGGAGATGCGTGTTCTGATTCGCTGCCGAGTTGATCGAGTTCTCGACTAATCTTTCGCTTTCGTTTGGCGGGCTTCGTAGGCGCCCTTAAGAAGTCCGACGTTAAGTGATCTTTAATGTCCTTGATGGAAGCACGGGTCTGAGGGGTCCTAGATAAGGCGCGCGACACTTTCGTCTCCGCTTCTATAACTGACGCATAACTATTCTGAGGTATCTTTTCGGGTTCATCATCAGACATCACGATTTTGCGAGCCCTTGATTTGAATTTTGACGAGACAGGGGCTTCAATTGCAGAGTCAACCCTCTGAACAACCTTGGGCGCATAACCTCCTTTTTCCGCGCCATCAGAAGATTTATTGGCACCATCCTATGTTAGTATTTAGTTACCCAAGCTTTTATGAGAATAAAACAATACTTTATTCTGGGAGGGCTGAGTAGAGTGGGAGATTTGTAGGATCTCTACTGAGGTCGATTGTTGCTCATTTGCAGGTTGTTTTGTAGGATTCGCGTGTAAACACGACACCAGCGGGGAAGAGGGCACCTGCGAATGGCATCGAGACCGGACATCGCCAGAATCCCAGACTACAAATATGTCAGTGCAAATTTTAACAAAGAGCCGAATATTTACGACGCGCAAGGTCTCGAACTTTATCCTTATATTACGAAGGAGGTCAGTTGCAAGTAAAACAAACAGCAGGAATAATCTGACCTGCGTATTGAAAGAAGCGTCGCACATCGTGTCCCGATTCAGCTCGACAATAGTTTCCACGGTGGACAGCTTCCTCCCTGCTTTTTCAGGACGCTGTTCGTAGTGAACTACTGTAATATGGAATGATGTGACGAATAAAGAACTTACTAGGCCTCGGGTTTCAAGACACCGGAGAAATCTTTGAGTGTCTGTGTTGTCAATATCAAAGCCCGCAGTCACGATGCCAATCACCCCCGTTACAATGGCAGCTTGACCAATAGAAGGTGGAGGATCAAGCGTGATGATAACACGAGTCAATAATGCAGAAACAGTGTTTACTTGGATGTTTTGGAAGCTGGCATAAGATGCATAGAACGTCTCAATATGATCTTCCTAGAACACGTCACGATCCTAAGGCCAAGGTTAGACGCATACATCTAACTCACTTCATCTATGTTGGCGATGATACCCTGCTGATCAAAATAAAGTCGCTGTATGCGCCAGCGGTTATTCTTCTCTATTTGAAGATTGCTTATATTGAATGGCTGAGGACTGAAAGCGCTTAACACGGTTTTTAATGAACAATAGGGTTCGTTCCACTTACAAAGTCACATCTTTGTTCGCTAGGAGATCGATTATCTTGATGAAAATCTGCTCCCAGTCAACCGTCTGTGAAGACTCGAATATATCTACGACAGCTTGTCCACACGCGAAAGTTGCGGAATGAAATACATCCTGGATAAACTTATTACGAGCTCTGTTCCCATCTTCGCTCGATTTGGCAGGCAGAATTTTGACAAATAATTCCAAAAGTGCTTCGGTGGCCAAGAAACCTGGCATGCTGTTATGTTAGCGGCTTGAAGAGAAAGAATGATAGCAGCACCTTTGCTGAGAGAGAGGACCCCGCCGATTCGAATACTTATGACGTTCACAATGTCATAAAAGCATAATTAGTTAAATTGGTTTTCTTACCCTCCAAGAATACCCTCATCACGCAATTGTGCTTGATTGTTTGAATGTGATGTCACTGTTTCGGAAAGGAGCTGGAATAACTACGGCAGTACTTGAGAACATAACCTCAGTGCGAGAATAGTTAACCCACAGTCAGCATAAGATCAGGACCTGTCCGATGGTCTTGTATAGGTAGGAAAAAAATGCGTAGAGTGGGGTAAAGTGTGGTCGCGATGATGGTACGATTCTGCTCTAGAGTTCCAGAGGATATTCAAAGGCATTTAATTGCAAGTACACCTCCCTTACCGCAAGAATTGGCCTCGAGAAAATCCTAACATGGTTGTTCAGAAATCTGAGATATCGGTCGATATATGCACACCCTACCAGAATGCCGGAGAGTAGCGCAGCTTGAACAGCCTCCCATAAGCTCCTAACGCTTTCTGTATTGGCTTTTACCAGAGGACATATCTTTTCTTCGTAGATAGCAGTCAAAATGGCAACAGCAAGCCGCATCCCAAGAATAGGAAAGGTTTTATACAATGGTAGCAACCTTTGGCGAAAAAACGAAGGCAGTTGTCGGTCGACCGAGGGAAGTAGCTTTGACGTCCCCAAGTAACGAACAAGTATTGTGGATCATCAAAGAAAAACACTTACAAGGAGCTGGGTTACGGAACCAAGCTGCTCGACGGCTGCCCTGAGTTCAGGAGAAAGCCTAACTTTCCTCGACGCAGCCTGAATGGCCTCGATCTCTGCCATGATTTTTACATTTCCCGCGTCCGACATGGCTCGAGAGGCTTGTGTAAGTGTCAACGATGAATGTTTTAAACACGCATGCGAAGAAACGCGATCATGGTATCGCGACTCGCGTTTGTCACACCACGTGACCACACGAAGAAACGATTCGAAATGTAATAATACTGTATGTACCAATACGAAGCCAATGCTCGTGATTTTAAAAAAATGCTTATATTGTATACGTTTTGAAATTCTCCAGGACGAACCGACGAAGAGGTTTTTAGCTAATATACTGTAATTGAAACAGATCATGTGCTTAGACGCACTCGGAGCTTACAGAGCTTTGCAGACTACTTGCATTAGAATTACTGCAACGCATCTCCCCATCTAATAGGTCATAGTCGCTTGCCGCCAATATGGCCGGGACAATAGGAACAGGAACGATGAAGAGTTCATTCTCTTCGATACTCCCAGCAATTCAGGTAGTCATTTCCTATAGTAGGATACATGGCAACGCTGACCCAAATTTGCTACAGACCCCTAAAATCAAGCGGAAACACCTACGAAAGGTCGAAATGCTACTGGTCTCGTTATCTCGTCTGAGCTAATTGAGGATTCTTAGTACTCATGGCTTCCGGATGTCTTCCGGTTGAAAGGAAGTGTATGTTATTTCATCTTCTTGTCATTTGACCGCTCGATCTAGCTCTGCCTGTCAGATTATAGGTCAGATTATAGGTCCAATCTCTACGGTCACGATGTTTGCTGCTTTGGTTGCTTATTCCAAGGAAGCTGGATATAAGATGATACAAACAAACACCATTGTTCCCCTTCTCTCTGTCGTGGCAAGTAGCATTAAAATTGCTTTTTGGTATGTACCTGACTCGAGTCGTACTTGCATTATCAAGGTTGGACTTCTTCTTGTATTTCGGTTCGTTGAAGCAACCTTCCTACGACAATCATCTAACATTATGTCAGGAACAGGCATGCGCTTTGCAGTGTACATCACATTTACTCTAGCTAACACCGACAAAGCACATCTTATGATCGTTACTGGGAAGGCCGCAAATCTTTTGCGTCTCTAACTTCTGCTACTCGAAACCTTTCGCGTTTAATCTGGATCAACGTCGCCATACCTCCAATTGATGCTCAGCTAGTCTCCGCCAGAGGGAAAATACCTTTATCCAACATCACACACTCCCAACTCAGAAGGAAGAAGATAGAAGCGCTAAAACTTTGCCTTTCTTTTGCATTCGCAGTGAAACATTATCTGCGTGGGGAGGATGGCATTAAATACGACGATTTTTATGGTGTACTTCCTGAGTCGTTTGCCAGGTACGATGAGATTGGTTACAACACTCAACACGATGCGACAATAAGGTCGTACGCGGCCACGCGGAACAGCTCGGTTGAGCAAGACCTAAGTGGCAATGGCCCAGAGAGTGGCAAGCGAGATGCTACTAAACGTGTACGCGCAAAACGGAGCAAAACGAAGTTGTCCACCCCAGCTACTCCTCTCCTAGACAGTACTCATCGTACTGTGGAATTCCATCCTTATGCTGACGAGGCTTCGTTGCCTTTACCCCTTGTGTAAGTTTCATGCTTATTGGTTAACCAAACTTGACGATCTTTCAGAATCGGCACTGAGCTTACCCGCATGCTATTCAACTTTCGACGAGAAGGCTTCTTAGAAACAGTTGGTCCGGCCGGTAAGGCTGGCACTCTATAGCTATCATTTTCCTCGCTGACACATTGTTTATATGCAGGAACTAACGCCATGATCCAATTGTTTGTTTTTCCGTTCTCTTCCTTTTTTTAGGTATTGACACACTACTTAGAATTTCTACAATGGTGGACCAACTCACGGCAATGGAGCGGGTCGCCAACACCCCCATACCCATTTCATGTATGTATCACTCAACCATGCTTCTTTGTTGACGTATCATATTAACAAAAGTTCAGATGGAATCCACCTAAAGCAATGTGTTACCCTGTACCTGTTCGCTCTCCCCCTTACCCTTGTAAGCGACTTAGGATGGGCGACAATACCTATCGTGACTGTCGTTGCTTTCACCTTCATGGGCATCGAAGGCATCGCGGACGAGATTGAAATGCCCTTCGGTAAAGGCTTCTTTACCCACCTTTAGCTGTCTTAAGCTGAATTACGAACCTTCAAGGGACCGATGACCGTGATCTTCCGCTCGGTAATTTCTTTGTATAAGAGCATAACATGAGGTTCACAAAGCAACAGATCGCTATTGTCAGGACCTTAAGGAGGAGATGGAGTATGTTCATGCCAGATTCTTACAGACATCTGCTCACATGACCTGTCTGAACGCAGCTACATCATTGAAAGGATCCCGGAGAGCGGTGAAGGACTACACGGTTATGACGATGGAGAAGGAGATGACTGAGAGGGCAATCATATTCATATTCAACCCCATAAATACAGCGATGCAACAGGTTGATTCCACTTAAAGTGTGACTGAAAATGAATACGTTCGATACTTGCATTGAATATCTACTGGAACTCTGGTGTACAAAACTCTCCAGGTCCATAGGGCTGGTGAGGTGTGCAGTATGAGTGACAAGCGAGGAATAAGAAAACTGACGGTTGTACCTTCGTTGTAAGGCTCGTAAGGCCGGCAGAATTTTCGCTCGTACGACGTCCACTCTGAGGCCCTGGTTTAGGCTTCTCCCCTTTGTCAAACGCCTGTAGAATCTTTTTGGTGGTGGCAGGATTCAAGTCCTCCTATCCATGGTACTGGTAAGAAAAGTCGTTCCGGTGGTTGGAAAAGCACCCACATAAAAGTCATCCCCAATAACTATCATTGGCGCGTTGCTACACGCTCCTTGACACTCCACTTCTACAACGGTATATTTCCCATCCTTTGATGTCTCCCCAGGCTTGATTCCTCCGGCATGTTCCAGGCAAGTGTTCAAGACACCAGTTGAGCCGCGCAGCATACAAGGAGTTGTCGTACACACTTGAACAAAATTCTTGCCAATGGGTTCCCTAGTATCTGGTGGTGAGAGTAATGTTTTGATCGTAGATACGTCTCAAAGTTACCTGTTAAACATGGTATAGAACGTAGCAACTTCATACACTCTCATCGGCGGCATTTCAAGAAACTTGGCTACATAGTTCATGACGCTTATGCTTGTCCACCCGTTATTCTGCCGTTGTCCGAGGTCCAATAAAGGGATAACAGCTGCCTTCTTATACTGAGTGGGGTAGTAGGTTAAAATCTCTTGTGCGCGTTTCATGTTCTCGGCGTTGTATTCAAAAGGAATCTAAGATTATGTCAAACTCACTTTCAAAGTTAGTTATGTTCATACTAACCTTTGGGTTGTTATATGATGTGTCGCGATGCTAGACCACGGTCAGCTAAGGCCCCACAGGAAGAAAACTGAGCCACAAACTTGATAAAGGGCGTCTGACTTTCTTTGGAGCGAACATGACAGGTGTCTCCTTGCGGTGAATAACTGGGTGGTCAGACGTGTTGGTGGTCGAGCGAGCATGCCTTCTGCTGGACTTTGGATAATTCGATTTTCGAGAGAGTCCGGAAGGATGGATGTCACGTGCCTTCAGCCAATCACTTGTTTCCGATTTTTTCGCGCTGCCAACGTCGAACGTTTAACAGTCTATCGCACCATCCAAGTACGTCTGCTATGGCTATGCAACGATAATCCCCATTTCGCATTTGACATTGCCACTGGTGTTGGGACGCAGCTGGATGAGAAAACCCGTCATCTCTAATAACTCGGGTCCATCATCATTTATCAAGAATCCGCAAGATCACCAAATAGAAAGTACTGTGAAATCATCTATGCCATGTGCTTGCATGTCACCCCGTTCTAGGTTGTGGACTGTTGTGGATTTCGATTCTGGGCATACATCTTGAGCCCATAGGCATAGGCCGATTTACTGTAAGGGTCTGAACTGTCCAAGTATCAAGTTCANCAAGTTCACAAGGGTTGCCCAACGTGCCAACTTTGGCTAAATCATGCTGTCACATTCTGACTATTCGCGATATACTTACACAATTCAATCGCCCTGAATGTTTCGCCTGGGACTAGCGCTCTCTTCACGCTTCATTTCGGCCTTTCAGTACTTCACCCAAACTGGCTAGAACCATCCATCACTGCAATCAACTTCGATACAGTATTAACTTGTTCACTGATATTGAAATCCATTGTATATCGTTCGGCAACACTGATTTCCGGCTTTGAAGGCGTGTACATGTAATGTTCGGGCTCCCTGACTGGGCTAAGGGGAGATAGTCAGCACGGTTGTTGTCTCTTTTTTTCTTCTTCCTCGGCCCACAGATCTGTCCCTGAGGTAAGATTTTTTGCATGGAAAGTACAGTATCACCGTATGATTTTCTTCCACAACAGCCTCAGCAGACTGGGCGAGAATTACGTGTGCCTGTGGCAAGTAAAATCGGCTCCAGAGGCACACATGATGCGGATTAAGATCTGATGCATCATCTTCGCAAATTCTGCTTGTACCTTCGGGTTGGAATTACGGAATCAATTCGGCGCCCCTTTTTTCCTTTTTGGGCTTTTCCCCTTCTCCAACAAGTGACGATTCGCAGGGTTGTTAAGCCATTGCAACCTCACCAGGAAAAATGCATAAATACTACCCGAACATCTCCTCTCTCTTGATATCCTTCCCTCGGTTAAACCATGACTTTCTCTAACGCGGTACCACCGCCAACTCCTCACTTATTGCCAAAATTGTCACAACGCCTCGCACAAAAAGACGACGACCTTCTGGCGCACATCATAGAAAATAACAGTAATACGGCCTATTTTCGTGAAGCAAACCAACTATCCGCTTTTCGAACAGCCTTCCAGAGTGCCAATAGCCTCATAAAGACATCAGAGCCCGCTGCCATCACACCTTCACCGGAAAACGCTTTCCAAAATTTCAACAGGACTGTACCATTGTCTACATATGAAGATTATCGCCCGTTTATTTCTCGTTTTGTGGAATCCGACAGACTTCTCTCGGACGT
The DNA here is from genome assembly GCA_900068965.1 of Calocybe gambosa. Taxonomy (NCBI): domain Eukaryota; kingdom Fungi; phylum Basidiomycota; class Agaricomycetes; order Agaricales; family Lyophyllaceae; genus Calocybe; species Calocybe gambosa. The sequence goes on from CEMU01567575.1 coordinate 100,094, forward strand.
ATCTGATCTTCTTGCCCCGGGGATTCCCACCTTTGTTGTCTCATCTTCAGGCACGGCTGGAGGAGCAGCCAAGTTCTTTTTGAAATACAGACACCCACCATCTACATCTTTATCTGCAATCAAGGCAATGGTGGCTTTAGATCCTGGCTCTGGGAGCAGTAGTACATACTGCATAGTCTATAATCTGAGATATGCAGATCTTCTGGACGTCGTGGATGATGATATCGCAGAGCGCAAAGTTGTGAACAGAGTTCCTTTGTCTCTTGGCAGCACTGCTGCGTTTCGGACAGCCCATCAGTGGAAAGTCGAGAACGACTCCGAATTGCTAACACGCAAAGGTTTGCTGGGCCTCGTTTAGCAGTCAGCTCGCTAATATTGACTTCATTTCAACAGTTCCAAACACGACCTCGCCACTTGCCATTTGTTTTGTGCACTCTTACCGCACATCCTTGTTACTTCATGCTTTATTTGCGCTTGAAGACCGCTCACTTGAGATGATCAACACCTTGTTTTGCACCTTCTTCTTCGATTTCATGCGTTTAATAGAGGAACATTGGGACACGTTGGTTCAAGCTATAGAGTCCGGTATCGTACCTCAGCTTCCAGGTTCGGAGGAAGTATATGAGCATATTCGGGTATTCGGACTCGCATATTTGGCGTTCCTCAGTCACTCAATCCCCCTAATGTTTAGGTCCAGCTCAAGCCGAACCCAACGCGTGCAGAGGAGCTCAGAAATGCTGGGAACGATACCACGTCGCCTGGATGGGTACAACGTCTGTGGCCCAATCTACGGAGGGTGATAGGTAACGCAAGTGGGTTGTTCTCAAGGGTTGTTCCACAGGTAAGTAAACGATTTTGTGGCCAGAGGAATCAATTACCCAGTTCTCACTCTGACCAGGTGCGGCACTACATTGGGCCATCTATAAGCTTCCAAAGTGCCGGCCTGACGTGTAGCGAGGCATGGCTAGGACAAGTATATGATCCTCAGGGAGATCTCAATCTCTACAAGACATCATCCGATGATGTTTTTGAGTACCTTGACATTTCGCTACCAGAAGACGCTTCCCATCTTAAACGAGCAGTAAGCAAGCCTATCGTTTGACACATTTTCTAAGCCTGACTAAGTTTAAATAGTGGGAAGTCGAGACTGGCAGAACCTACGAATTAGTTTTGACTACGCGCGATGGGTTTTGGCGATACAGGCTAGGAGACGTCGTGGAGATTGCTGGATTCGATCCCGTAGATGGACAGCCAATTATCCGATACTCAGAGAGAAGAAAGTACATTCAACTCTTTTTGCTATGGCTGCCACGATCTGATTAACATATCAGCGTAATGATGCGTGCAGCGCATGAGTTCGTCACGGAAAAGGAGCTGCTCAATGCAGTGCAGTCAACTGCAGATATGATTGGTGAGGTGACGGAATTTACAGTAACAGTTGATGAGCGATCGATACCACGGGCATATGGTTTTTTGATAGAGCTTGAAGGCGAGCTTGGTATGCTTCCTTCGACATACTTGACTCGCGACGTTGCAAACATTTTTTTGAACAGATCCCGAGGCATATTCAGCCCCCTCGTGTCTGCACGACTTTTTGTGTCGCACAAACGACACTTACAAGATGTTTGCTTTGCGGAAACTTCTTGGCACGCCTACCATCCGGCTACTTGCCTCTGGGACGTTTCGATCTTATCGAGAGTGGAAAGCAGAAAATAATCCAACTGGTGGTGGTCAAATTAAGGTGCCTACTGTAACAATGGACAGTAAAACAACCGCGTGGTTGCTAGAAAGGGTTGTGGAAGAAATCTGAATTGGTATATGAAGGTTATAACATTATGAATAAATGTTGATAGATATCCTGTATACCGTGTTGCTATATTTATACAATCAGGTACTATAACTTGGCTCGCACAGCCGCGGCGTAATCAGCCTCCTCAGAGCGACGTCACCAACGATATCGATGTCATCTAAAAGCGTACCTCAACAGAAGAGTGCCGTCAACATTGTCATGGTAAGCATTTGCTACCTGAACTCTCATTCATTCAGCCTTTATCTGCAAAACAGGGCGCCATGACATTTGGCGCCCAAGGCACATCAGGCGCACGCGTCCACGACCTGAAGGAAGTTGAAGCCATTTTGGACACGTTCCGTGCCCATGGGCACACTGAAGTGAGCTCACGAGATCTTCCCAGGAAGACATGTTCATTCTCCTAGATTGACACTGCGCGGGTATATGCGGGTGGAACTAGCGAAGAGTTTCTTGGTAAGATTGATCTACAGGCGAAAGGGTTTAAGCTCGAGACAAAACTTTTCCCGTCTGTAAGGCAGCAAACTTAAATGATTATAGTTGAAGTACGTGTTCATAACCATGTTAGAAACAACGACCAGTCATTAATCCGGATGCTATCACCCATTCCCCCGATGTAAGATTCCCGTATCTCTTTCGCGTACCCAAAATTGCACGTTGATTGCTGCGCTAGGACCTTCGAAAACATCTCTTAGCATCTTTGAAAGCCTTGAATGTACAGTAAGCACACCCTTAATTTGACAAAAAAAATTCGAGTGATACTCGGAATAAACAAGATCGATCGAAATGTGGTACCTGCATGCCCCCGACCGTAGCGTTCCTTATGATGTTACCATGAAGGCAGTCGATGAACTCTATAAAGAAGGTTATTTCAGGAGATTTGGCCTGAGCAACTACGCAGCGTAATTATCTGCTTTTGTGGCGCACCCTCACTGCAATCATTTATCATTTGCAGCTGGGAAGTCGCAGAAATTGCAGGGATCTGCAGGAAAAATGGATTTATTCAGCCCACAGCGTATCAAGGAATCTACAATGTGATACACCGAAATGTCGAGCCTGAGCTCTTACCCTGCTTACGGAAATTTGGGATTAGCTTCTACGAATTCAATCCATGTACGCTATGATATTCTAATTCTCTTCTTTCTTTCTCATTCTGCGACGTAGTGGGAGGAGGCATGCTCACTGGAAGGTACACATCTCCTAGTGATTTAGCAGAGCCTGGTTCAAGATTCGATGACGAAAAGGTTTAGGGTAAGGTAAAGTCACAAGCTTCCTGTCGACACGTGCGCTGGACGATTTCAACTAGATGTACCGTGAAAGGTAAAAGCCATCAAACAACAAGACGTCGTTGTTATCTGATTCCTGCTCCTAAAGATATTGGAAGGAACAATATTTTGAAGCTCTTTCGATAATTCGTATAGCAGCCGAAACGCACAACTTGACTGTGTCAGAAGTTGCTTTACGCTGGATATCGCATCACGGCCAGTTGAGCCGCGAATATAACGATGCCATACTTATTGGTGCTTCTAGCACAAAGCATATCGAACAGGTGCGCAAATGATATTCCATCACACACCAATATCATCACTCAACCAACTTACACTAGAATTTGGTCGACCTCGAGAAGGGACCACTGCGTAAGTGGCATGTCAAAGTAATATCCAAAGTCCGCAATTGACTCGTCCATCTTTAGCCGACGATATCGTTCAAACCTGTGACGAAGCATGGGGAATTGTGAAGCCTTTCGCGTCCAGGTACTTCCATTGAGGAGGTTTTAAATATATGTACTTGTATTACCGAATGTCTAACATCGACCTACGCCACCGTGATGTTAGGTCATCAACTTTGAGTAAGACTCCCGCTGCTGCTCTTCTGAGTCTTGTTTCGTGCACTCCGCCTCCACCTTGCATTTTGAGGCCTTGTTCAAGCTGTGAAAAGATTTGGCCTGCCCATTCGCCAACACCTAGAAGCAAGGTTGTATGTTCGAGCCCGATAACACGGCCGCCATCTATTTCTAAGCAACCATCCAGGACAACGAGCGCCAGCTCGAGAGCCGAAGTCAATACTGATGCTTCTTTTCCACGGTGAGCCCCAAGCTCTTCCTCACTGTCTTCATCAGTTTCTATGTGAGAAGTGGGACGTGTACCAATAGTGACGGCGAGCTCTAAAGCATCCGGAGCTACTGCCGCCAACCACTCGGAGGTATTATGAGAGGCATGGACGAGAATAGCGAGTGTCCTCAAAAAGTGAGCAAGTACGAGAGGATTCAAGATCAAGCCGGTGCCTGCGCCATGGTACCTCTCCCGTCCTTCTCGATGAATAGTCCTCTCCTCTCGAGTCATCTCGTCTCGAAGGAAAAGCCAGAACCGATTAATTAAGGGCAGGATGAAGTATTCGGTCGAGACCTTGTTAAACGGTAGAACTGGCTGTTGCAATGTGTGATCCCCGGATGAGATATCCAAGCCACTTAGTGTTGGTGAGACTTCAGTAACCTTTGGAGCCTTTTGCACACGCAAGCGTCGTTCACGCACGATTTCAGGCGCTGTGCGGAAAGCCTCTTCCGTCCCATTGTCCAGGGCTTTGTTGCTTATTGAATCCATGATTCGTGCCACACTTTGCTCTCCAGTGGTAAGATAGTGTTGGTGGTATTTTTCTGGTAATCTTTTGCTCGGGAAAGATGTACGATCTGAATGTACTCTGGATGGAGGAATTGGAAGGTTCGCCATCTCTCTTGCACCTAGGGTGAGCGCCTCAAGAGCCACAAAGCGCTGAGAGGTCGAATATTGGTTTTTGAAAAACTCTTCTATAAGAGCCCTGAGTACGTTTAGTAATAAAAAAAACATTAAAAAAAAAATCTACTGCACTAACGGAGCGGCTTTTGTTGGAGCACATGCAATTAAGGCGTTGAGAGCGCCCTGACGTTTTAAGTCAAAGTCTTCCAGCTCGTAATTATTGTGAAGTCCAAGCAAAGCATACGCCAGGTTGACGGCATTCTCGTCTGAAAATCAAGTCAGCTAGATGGCATTCTGGTGATCAGCACTTACCAAGTTCTGTTCCGTAACCTCTCTTTTTCCTTATCAGCTCCTCAGCGCAATCGAGGGCCATCTCAATCTTATCTGCCTCGTGTGGTTCATTCGCTGATGTGTTACCACCTGTATTACGCAACAAATCCCCGAGCTGTGCTAGGTATACTGGGCGTGTTGGCTTCTTTGATCCAATGTTCAGTGTTGGATCTTTTTCAATTTCATCAAGCTGCGCGGGTGTAGGAGATGCAGAACGGGAAGAAGGTGAGGAGGCATAACCAGTAATCGAGTCGTCTGAGTCATAGGAATTTCCAGGTTCGTGCAGGACAACAGCAGGGTTGGGAATTTCTTCTGGCAGAGTTACTTTCTCAGTCTTCTTAAATTCAGGCCGTGTCAAATCTGCCTCAACGTCAGGTTGTTTGAGAAGTTCTCTCATCTCTCGCGCCCATCGCCTTTCAGAGTCGTCTCCATCCCAAACTTTAAAGTCGAGTTTCTTACTAGTACGATGGGCCACAACTTCCGCGACAAGCATCCCGCATAGGCGCACGGATGTATCGAGATGGCCAATGTAGAGCCCGATGGCGGAAATAAGAACTGGTGAAAGCGCTAGAGACTGAATGGCTTGGGATGAAGGCGACAGATATGAGATTGCAATAAGTAGAACTGAGGTTAGATCTATATGAAACGGTTTCGAAACTTAGACTCAAATATCAGCAAAAAAGGGCTATACATTGGTGTTGCGAAAGAAATGAGTGCTTCACATGATCAGCAGAAGACCATATTGAAAGGACGGTTTCAATGAATGCATCGAGACCTGAAGGGGACGTCAGTTAATCATTGAGTCCAAATTTTCAAAAACGAATAACTTCGTTCGTCAACTTTTCCACTGTTCGATCCGCCGGAGACCCAACACACAAACACGCGGGCATGGCTAACGCTCCACTTCTTTTGTAGGATGACTGCAGATGCAGATTCCCATAGCTCTTCCTCTTCTTGAACAACCTTACCGACAATGCCATCGATTAGACTTGCTTCTTGTTTTACGGATGCCCTGTCTGACTGGGCAATACTAGTCGCATGCGGCAACAGGGTGATTGAACTTAGTAGAGATGTCAAAATTGATTGCAATGTATGGCTTGATGGAAGGCCCAAAAGCACTGAGGACCACAAGGCAGAGTAGGCTAAAGTATTCTCCAAGGCGAGTCGAGCGCGGATCGTAGGAAGGGTTGCCTGAAAAAAGGAAGGTTGGCTTCTGGAGATCGGTGGAGCTGAAGGAAAAACCCCCAAGTTGACGAGTCTGGCAAGAAGATATGATATCGAGGATGTTATTTCTGATTCGAGTCAGAAGTAGTATGCCAATTTCATCTGGAAGCGCACCCTTCCATGACTTCCTTGATGAAGCGAACATGAGATACTCAGTTCGAACAGAGACGTCGTTGTAGTACGTTCCTTGCTCAAGCGAGCGAGGAATCTCTGTCTTCCCCGCAGCTGCATTTGAGACCTTCCCTGGAATTACCATTACATTTCGCACGCAATCTTCCCAAGCAAGTACTAGAGCTGGAATAGACTCGTCACTGTTTGAGAACACAGCGGAATGGATACGATCCACGGGATATTCTGAAGAAAGTCGCGCTAGCAGGTAAATAGCGTACTTTGTGAGAGGTTTGGAGATGATTGTTGTATATGCCATGAGAGCGATCTCGCCGGCAATAGACGATGTGAAAAAGAAGTTGTCGGGGCAGAAGTATTGATCCAAAAGTTGTGTAGCGTTCTTTTCCGCAAGTGCGCTGTCCCATGTTGGTGCGATATGATCTAATAGCGCTTGTTGTACGAGGGGAATATGTTTACGGACGTTGATTTTGCGGCCGTGAATTGCCTTGGTATTGAAGATCCTGAACTGTGGGGGAAGCAGGTTAATGCAGTCCAGAGGGCTGCAAAGGAGAGTAAGCAGCGTCGAAATATCGTGCACCGGTCGCTGAAGACAGTCAATCACGTTGCGAACTTGTTCGTAGCCATCTTCCATGGTGGACACTAATATAAAGGATTGGTCACATGACCCTTCACGCGTTTTCCATGTTCGGCATGCATAGGTATTCACTGTGGATCGCGTCTTTGGGCTTAGCTTGGGCTCTTGGACCAAAGCCTCTCGATCCTTGCGCAAGTATTGCGGGAAGAAAGTGGGCACTTCCTCGTGAAGTACGCGCTTGCATATCCGCAACTCCAGTTGACCCCAGGGTCAAGGCGAATGTAATTTTATTATTCTACCTCATCCTTTATGCTAATAATGATATCTTGTAGGTTATTGATGCCGTTAACAAAACCCTAGCCTTCCACACTTCAGTCAACTATCAGGTTCAAGCACCCCCGCCGTATGACCGTGACGTTCATGAAGACTTGCAGGCGGACTTGGCTAGGATTAGCCATCAAACTCATGCATCTGAGTTTGATTTACACTTAGATTTATATCGCTCCTTTAAACGCGTAAATGACGGCCATTGTGGCGTGTTTAACTACTGCTATGATTGTACGTTGACCCCCCTTTGCTTAGAGAGTCACGTCTTGAAAAAAAAATTCAGCTTTCTACGTGTCATATCTACCAACACCACTCGTTCTGTTGACGGATTTTGATGGTTCACAAAGTATCTATATCGCTCCAGAAGCTTATGAGGTCGCCTCCAAAGAATTCGGGGATGAAATACAATTTTGGGAGAGTGCACTGCCGAAGAACCTGAGGGGCAAACTAAGTAGCGTGCGTACCTTTTATGTATGGCAGAGGCATACTTAAGCTCCTCTTCTGTTAGCTATCAGGGGCTCGAGTGCTACTGATTAATGGTCGAGACCCTTTTGAGGCTGTTGATGCCAATGCTTTGGTTACTGGCGGGTACCAGTCGTTCGGGACCCGTCAAAATTCGTAAGTTTAAGCAAATTTAATGGGACCCACAGATCAATTTCGATCTCTGGTACAGGTTCTTTTCGTCCTACCACACCGATACCAAAGGATGGTCTTATGTTATGGGAAATTTTGCTCAACAGACACACCCCCTAACTGATTCTGTCACGTTAACCGTCAAGCGTATTCATAGCAATGATACTGATGTTTTTGAGGTAAGTACGCAAGCTCATTCAATTATCTGTCTTACGAGGTTGCCAATTCGCAACAGCTCCCTTATAGATCCAGGTTGGGGTCAGCCTCTCAAGACTTCACCGACTTGGCATCATATCGAGAGAGCAGTTGTCATGCTAAAAACACAACCAATGGAATCAATCTATACAGTCTACCCTCAAATGCCCAGGAAGTCGATTTTCCCAGTCCCATATCTTACTTCCAACAACAGCCTTCCGTCAATCCTCGGGAATCTAGACGACATGCGGTGAACGTGATTCTTGATGGAACACCATTTTCCGACATCGAATTACCAAAAAAACTTCGTCCTAGCATGCCTCCATTAAATGAGAGCTATAGCGTTGCTCAGTTCTACATGCTTGAAGATAAGATGACTGGTGTTCTGGCTCTCGGGAGCTTCTCGGCCAAAAGTTTTACTTCATTAGGATTGAGCCTACTTCACGGTCTTCAGACGCTGAAATCTGAAGGCGCAACGAGACTTGTTGTGGATGTGGTATGTTATTGAAGTTCATTCCTTAGTTTTGTCTCATTCTAAGTAAATTTAGACCAACAATGGGGGCGGTGAGTACCCGGCAGTACTCTCTTACGTTTGCCACTTCAACGCTGCTTTGTTGCCTTGTAGGTTATATTTGTATTGCGCACGTAAGTTAGACGAATTCGCATTAGTTTATCTCATCAGATTTTAATCATTTTCAGTGGCTCCACAGAATAGTATGCTGTTCTCGTGTGTAAGGTGTCATGTCCTAATAGGATTAGATCATAGGTCCAGGTGATACTACGGAGCCCCAGGCAGGGTTGGATACCACGATACGGGCGGGCCCTTTGGCGCAATCAATAGCGAAAAAGGTTGCGGATGGTGGTGATCCTGAAGATTTATTGCATTACAACTCCAAACAGTGGACCAATGCATCACATTTACCATTCACCGATTCAAACTACTGGTTCCACCCGATCAAAAATATTGTCAATGGCCATGAGGACGCTTTTACTCAAAGGTAGGTCTTTTACGAGACGAACCGAGGGCACCTGCCTACTATGGACCAGGTTAGGACAGGAATGCCAGCCATTTAGCTGGAAGCCTCCGAAAGAGGCACTTTTTAGTCCGGAACATGTTGTTATCATATCGAATGGAAGGTGAGATAGAGGGGTTAACAGAGCATATCAAACTAGGATTGACGATCAAACAGGTGTGCGAGTTCGTGTTCACTGTTCAGTGTGAGTGCCATACCATATTACTATAAGCAGTGACCAAGTTCAAACGCCGAGTGTGCGCAGATAACTATGTCAAAGCGAGATGGCGTAAAAACCGTTGTTGTCGGCGGAAAGAAAGATGTTCCTCAACAGTATTGTGGGACCGTCGGCGGCCAATCGACTGACTTTTCGACGATTGATACCGAGATCAAGGTATGTATCGTCCTCAGTGATGTAATTGCTGTTGGTTTCATGTAGTGAATTACTTCCGCTCCAGTCCACAGGGTTAAAGGATCATGAACTTGCCCCTCCTGATTTGTAAGAGATCTGTGGTTTTGTCGCTATCTTGCACTAACCATGTGTGGACTAATCAGCTTAGGGAACAATGTCCAGGGTATCACTTGGCGACTAGGCTACGGCATCACTAACAAAGATGAACCGGAAGGTTGACATTTTTCTCCCTCGTTTCTATTGAACACTTACGCTGCCACAAATCGTATCTAGAATGGCAAGACCACCCTGCAGATATCAATTTCCCGTTAACACTGGATACGTATGTCTCATGCGTATTTCAAATCTTTCAAGATTAATTGATAAACCTTTCAGCGTCAACAACCCTGTTGCTATATGGACTGCTGTTGCCGAACGGGTTTTCCCGACCTCAGTCCCCTTTCGTGTCCAAGCTTGACTTTCCGTCACGTCATCTACCAATTAGGACATTGGCTCAAATCTAACAACAATATACTTTTACACAGCGTGGACTGCCAGTTTAAGTCATTATACTGTATATACCGCACATCAGACAATATATAACGAGCCTTATTGAGGTGTTTAACGAAAAATAGAATGAGTTGAACAAGGTGCTTCATAGATTTATGGCGTTGAACTACAGAAGGTACAATCGATTCGTCATAGTCAAAGTCATAGCATAAGTCCCACGTTTACATACACACAGTCGTATCTACAATGATATACATACTGAAAGGAAAAAGAAAAAAGCTGCCAGTTGGCACCATAAGTCAATATTTAAACAACACAAGCTGATTCAGTTAGTTAAGAAAAAGAATGATCATGATCATGCTGCACAGATCACTAATAACGTGTTTAAGCCTGATGCGCAAGTCAGTTCAGACATTGTGGGAGGTAGGGTAATGGCGGTGAGCTGACCTTTCCGGATGCTGGTTTCTTTGATGTGGTAGATTTGGAAGCAGGTTTAGTCTTAGAGCCTGGCTTCGCTTTGGAAGTAGCTTTAGCCTTGATAGACGCTGCAGATGGGCGAGCAGTTTTAGTAGAAGCTGCTGCTTTAGGCTTTTTAGCCGGCTTCTTGGCCTCACCGATTACAGCCTTGATGATATCGACGTGAGCATGAGCTCAATGGTTGAAGAGGAATATTGCCTTACTTTTTTAGCTGCCCCCTTTCTCTTGGTGGTAATAGCTTTCTTGTGTGTCGTGGAGGACTTCTTGGCCGCAGCGATCTTTGGTGTTGGTGCCGCAGCCTTCTTTGTGGGTTTGGCAGATGTAGCGGCAGTAATCTTAGCTGCGGGTTTTGCAGCGGGTTTGGCGGTAGTGCGCTTGCCTTTAGTAGCCGTAGGAGTCTTAGCCTTAGTGGTTGCAGTCTTCGCCACAGTAGTCTTCTTTGTAGCTGCGGGCGTGGTAGGAGCGGCTTTGGCTTTAGTCAATGAAGCTTGATTTACAGCGGTCTTTGAAGAAGAAGATTTCTTCGACACTGGCTTGGCATTCTTCAAGTCCGATGTTGTTATAATGAAACTTATCAACCACGAGGATCATTTACCTCTTTGGCAGCACCAGTAGAGGCTTTAGGCGCAAGCTTAACCTTTCCAGAAGGACCTTTGAGGATGGTGGTTGGAATGCGTAACAGATCATGTTTCAGAAAGTTTTACCTTTCGGAAGCAAGAAAATGCCCTTGTCGCTACCGGATGTAATTGCGCGATTGAGTTGACTGGCGGCAGCATGATCTAGCTGGATGTGGTATTTGGACTCGACAAACTAGACACCAGTTATGATGGAAGGGGAAGGAGAAGGCAGTATATGAACCTTTTTGATAGTCGGACGTGAAACACCGGCGCGAGCATCCTCAGGATGTGCTATGATACATTCCTACACTCTAGGTTTAGTCACTGCAGGAGGGAAGTGTAGTTGAAGAGATATCTGCGAGGCACCTTGATCATATCCACCCAAGACGGGTGGGCTGAAACACGAGACTTGTGTGAGGCACTAGAGGCCTTTGTAGGGGCCTTTGTTGACGGTTTCTTAGCAGTTGTAGGCATCAAGACTATCAGAGGTAGATGGAGCAAGTCGAAGGGAGGGAACGATAGGGAGACAGAATGCTCGGAGGTAGGAAAGGGTGGAAAGCAACTTGGTTTTATGGCTCCGAACCCCAGATGCCATGTCTATATATCACGTGGTATGGCTTTTCGACGCACGGACGCTAGATTTGAGCCAATAAAAAAAGCCTAGTGTTACAAGTTGTTCGGATCATTCGCAGTTATGTAGGATGAATATATGGTAGAGTAGATCGTGTTATGAGTGAGATGCATGCCGCTGTTCATCATACAATACATCTTTCAAGAGAGAGAGACGGGCAGAAGAACAGTCAAATTTTTAGATTCAAGTCGGTAGATAGTCGGTCAAGTACGGCCGTGCGGTATGAGCAGGTAGACGTGGGGTGGTCGAGTTGTGCGCTGAGAAAAGCGAGAAGAAACGAATGAAACGGGGTGTGATAAAATAAAGGAAAGAAAGGGATTAGCCGAGTTGAGTGAACGAAACGATCAAATAGGTTTACGCAATATAGATTTCTCACAAGTTTACAATAGTACTCGCCGACTGAGCTCACAGCATGTCTTCATTTGCTGCTCAATATCTCGTCACAGACGACTTGACTATCCTTCTTGGTCTCATTGCTGCGACCGTATTTCTTTTAAATAACCTCTACAAGCCTCAGCCACTGGTCCATCCCATTCTCTTGGGTCGGCAAAGCGATGTAGGAAGAGTGCGGAATCCTGGTGAGAGTGCGATATACAGAAACTATGGGACTGGCGCCATGGGCAGAGTACGCGTCACGTATATGCCCTTTTTACAGCTTGATATTAACCATGACCCTTCCAGCTTCCTTTGAGGCCGAACAAGGACGTGCATCTCATTTCCGACTTTGTTAGGTCGGAAGCTGAAGGCGCCAGGACTCTTTGGTCGACTCGAGTGTGCTGTTTCCTTTCTCTTCGATCTTCTGCGCCTCTGATCACCCATGTTCAAAGCTCTCAAACACTACCCTACAAGACAGGGCTGCTTCATTCGGAACGGGACTACTCCGTCTTGCAGGACTTCGGCCCCAACAATCCCACGTCTTGCTCTTGTTGAATGACTGCCTTGGTAGGCGCCTCTTTTCTACACCCCCCTTGTTCGAAAAGTGACAACGGTTTTGCAGAGTTCATTATAAGCGACCTCGCATTGTCTTCTCACTCTATCTTATCACATAGTTTGGCGTCTTCAAAACTGCTTTCCTTCGTCTTGGAATCATTCCCGCCCGATGCTATTATCGTCCACGCAAAGCTTCTTTCTCAAATTCTCGAACTCATCTATGACGGGGATAAAACTATTCGTCACACCATCATAGTAGTGGGAGAGACCAATTCAGCAGATATGGCCAGCGTAGCAAGCAACATCAAAGTTTTGAACTTTGCCGATGTTGAAAGAGAAGGTGTCCGAGTGACAAAAATCATCAGTCCTCCGCCAAGTAAAGCTATTCGTTTATCAAAGTGTGTTATTTTTCTAAAAGTTTGTCCAGATCCCAGTGACGTTTTTACTGTATCTTTTTACGAGAATGATACCGGCCACGTTCAGGGTGCTCAACTGACGCACGAAAATCTAACCGCAGGTGTGGCAGCAATAAGAGCGTTCTTCCCATTATCTCATGCCTTGTCGCCTCTCGATACCCTCGTATCTGCACATTCGCTGAGCACGGCATACGGTCGGTCTATAGCATATACTGCCATCTTTGAGGGAACAAGCTTTGGCACGTTGGCGAGCTCTGCTGTCTATCATCTTGAAGAATGTGAGGACAGGCTTCCCAATATGGTATAGCCGTTAATCTATTTTTGTAGCGAGTTTACAACACGACTTACGGGATACGCTGTCGTTCAACGACCACCCGATTCCTTCTCCGACTATTATTTTTATGAAACCCGGCCATCTAGAGGCCACAGTGTCCGCCATCGCAAAGAGGGCGTCAGAGTCCTTTATTTTGTACCCATTCGCGCGAAGGCATAAATTGGCAGGAATCACGGAGGGCTATATTTCTAAAGATAGCCTATGGGATCGACTCGTCTTTGACGATGCGCGTGCAAAAATTATTGGCGAGAGCGCTGGTACTCTGAGGAGCGTTATCGTTAGTGGCGGTAAGCAATTCATGTGATATTTTATTCATAAGCGTGTATGGAATCATTTCCATTTTGTAGGTCCTCTCAACGCAGCTGTATTAACACCTGCCCGCGTCGCACTCTCTATCCCACTTATCAACACGTTCACACACCCATCAGTGCCAGGCCCCATCCTGGCCTCGCACCTGCTTGATCTGCAAGATTTCCCTGGACTCAAAGACTCATTAGTCGCGCATGTTGGGCCTCCAAGTGTTAATATCGAGGCAAAGCTGGTAGGAGTAAACGATGATGTGGTGGAAAAGGGCGGTGATCCCTTTGGGAGTCTCCTTGTCCGCGGTCCGTCCGTTGGGAAACCACTAGGTCAGGATGATTATGTTTCGATCCCATCTGAAGAGGACAAGGAAGGATGGGTGTCAGTCGGGGCCCGAGCCAGAGTGCAGAGTAATGGTGCCTTCAAGGTACTGGTACAGGAATAGGAGCCTGTTGTCCAATCCAATTGTGATATGAATATCTTAGACTACAAAGACTTTGCACGTGATTAGACGCGTCGCGTCGGCCCCTTTCAATTGTTTGTTTTCGATCAACAAAGGCGAAATTCGACACAGCCACCTTCATTCGATCATCACATGACGTTATATGGTTATATTGAGTTGGACTGTCTCAAACTCGCGATACTCGGCTTTTTTTTGTCTTCCCCCAAACTCTGACCGCATACTAAAGCTCCTGCTCGCGTTACAATTTAACGTATAGCTAGCATGTCATCGAATACTTCTTTATCTTCTCCTCCCCCGGCGGAGTTGACGATAGAGACAGAAACTACGACTTCTGCCACCAAACCCAAGTCATCGACCAGGAGATCCTCGGCCACAGTCAAGAAACCTACCATCGCAAAGACTACGAACAAGTCCAAGTCGACTACGAAAGTATCCAAGGCTACCACCAAGCAAAAGTCCACGGGGTCATCACATCCTTCTTGGAAAGAGATCATTGCCGTAAGTGCATCTGGTCTCAGTATGATTTATATTCTTTAATTGTCACAATACAGGAATGTATTGCGGCAAACAAAGAAGATGCTCGCACGGGTGTGTCTCGCGCTACTATTAAAAAGGTGTGTTGATATGAATCGAAGAAAAAGATGAATTGATGATGAGCTTGTCTTTAGTATGCAGAGGAAAAGTATCATCTCGAATCGACTGGTGCGAATGTATACCAGCTAAATCGGGCCATCACTACCGGGGCTGAGAGTGGGATATTCTCGTTACCCAAGGGTATTTCAGGAAAAGTCAAGCTCGCGCCCAAGGTTAAGAATGGTGGCGGAGCAAAAGAGGTTTGTTGTTTGATAAATGATATGTTCAAATGACTGAGGATATTTTTGAAGAATTCGAAGCCACCGTCTAAATCAGGGTCAAAGACAGCCATAAAGCCGAGTGGTGTGAAGAAGCCTATAGCAACAAAGTCTGCGGCCAGGAAGACCAATGATGCTGCCGCTCCAAGTAAAAAGGTACTGGCGGGTAAGGCGAAATCGACGGCAGTAACAAGGAAGAGCACTTCTGCTACGAAGCGAGGGATGGCCAAAAAGGTGAGGACAATTGTGATTTAAAGTTTTAAGATTTTTTTTTTGATGTGGTATAGGCGGTCACTGGGACAACGGCTGGAGCAAAGGCAAAAGTGGCTGCGATTAAGAAGACATCGGCAAAGAAAGCGAGCGCTACCGCTACCAAGGTACGTTGTAATCTGTTCGTTGACTGAATAAAGTAAACTGATGTAGAAGGGAAGAAGGCACCTGGGTCCCGAGCGAAAAAGGCGAGTCTTGTTTTGATTGCAAAGTAAATCCATGAGAGATAAATTCTAGTAGGTTACAGCGTGAGTGAAATGAAGGATTATTTATTATTATTTGTAGTTGTAATATAAATAAACATGTGTTTTTGGCATGATAAGCACGTGCGACGGAGTACGTTGTTGAGATCGTCAGTCCGGAGATCTCCCGTCTGATCGAAATGGGGTAATGACAGGGGAAGAGTGATCGGGGTCCCACATAGTAGCTGTTTTGACTGCGCTAAACCCTTTTTTTTTTCTTTTTTCCTCTAATTCCCTTTCTCTCCCCCTTCCCCCCATGAATGAGCCACCAACGCGCCTCCGTCACTGTCATCAACAACGAAAGCACAAGCATCCTTACCCTCAATTCCCTCTCCCAGGCGTTGCCCTCCACCCAGACGATGCCAACAACAAAGTCTTTCTCGCTATAGGCCGCTCTTTCCTATCCGTCGTGCGTAACGCCCATATTGTCACATACATACACCCCTCTCACTTATCCTCAGGACAACCGTGCAATGACAATCAAAGACCTCGCAGAGCTTACTGTCAACTTTGGTCTCGTCTGTCAAAAGTCCGTTCCCCCTTTAAGTCGTCGTGCCGCTGATTAACAGACTATTGTCACAGCCTATCCGCAGCTAGTCAGGCCATTACAACTTACATCAGATCTCACATGCAACGCTGCGACCTACAACAAGACCAGCCTCTCCTCCTCCGTCACACCCTATCAG
The DNA here is from genome assembly GCA_900068965.1 of Calocybe gambosa. Taxonomy (NCBI): domain Eukaryota; kingdom Fungi; phylum Basidiomycota; class Agaricomycetes; order Agaricales; family Lyophyllaceae; genus Calocybe; species Calocybe gambosa. Next base: position 116,176 of record CEMU01567575.1, read on the forward strand.
GCACACAAGACGACGACGATCTCCTACCCGCCCTTTACTCTCGCTCAGGTGGTGCACATAGCAACGCCACTCACCAAGGAAAAGTCACTAATTTCAGAAGAGGTACTATGGTCTGGTACATGAGTCGTACGACAGGCGCTCCTTGCCCTTTTGCGCGAGCCGGCATCCGTTTATGCGACTACGGCGAAGATGGCAAGGTCGGCAGCGCGTCGAAGGAAAAGAAAAAGGTCAAGGAAAAAGAGAGACAATCAGACTCTGAACGTTGTGGCCAGAAACGCAAACGACCTCTACGCGGCTGCGTCTCCAAGGGCATTGACTCCGATAACGATGCAGAAAGACCACCCCCAAAGGTTAAACTCACCCTTCGCCTCAAACCCCTTCAAAGCCGAGAGAGCTCCCAATCAACAAACGCTGATCACACGGGCTCCCGAATAATCGATCTTTCTAAAGATAGCTCTTCAGAATCAGATTTTTGTCATGATGACTCAATGTCCGTCAACTTTTCATCATCAGAAGGTGAACAAGAGGAGGAGGAAGAAGAAGAAGAAGATAACGCGTCGCCATCGCCATCCAAATCCTCTACAAACGAGGATAATTGGTCACTACCTCCCTATCCACGCAAGTCCATATCCATTCCCTGCTACGTTCCGGCTACAGAAATGCCGTATTCATACCCGCCTCACACATACTCATCTCCCACTCACGTCAGCTCTCACCGTCATAGACGTTCACCCTCACTCCCTTACAGCGTCGGCTCTCCGCCACCAGACTCTGAAGATGAAGACGACGACTTCCACATTACAATGACGGGCGCACGCCGACACTCCACCGATCTCCGTTCCTCAGTCGAAGATCACGATGGCTGGGATGCGGATCTTGACAGTGAGGGTGAAGGCGAGATATGGGAAAGTCCTGGCCCAAGGTCCCCTTCTGCACCCGTATTGTTGCCACAGGTGTCGGTTAAGGAGGAGCCCACAGATGTCCAGGGTATGCTAGAGGCTTGGGAGGACTTTGATTCATCACTGGCGGGTGCCAAGGTGGTCGAAGTCCTTGCCAAGGCGGCGGCGGGTACGCTAGCGGGGGAGTCGACGAGTCATGTCAAGACCGAGCCTTTCGATTCGTGGAGTTGGAAGTCTAGCTATACTGACCCCAACCAGGATTGGCCTCTGGCGACGGAAGACGATTTCACCGCGCGGATCAAGCAGGAGGATGTCGATCTTGAGAGTCCGTTCAACCCGCCTTCCCTCAGCCCCGATTTCGGACCCTCCTCACCCCTTTCCCATTTGCCGACTACGTCCCGCTTAGACTCCTCGAGCTCGGAAGGGTCTCGAGATTCGAGTGATTGGATCGACAACCGTTTTGCGACTATCAAGCCACGCGATTTTTCATATTCAACCTCCCCTCCATCAGCTTCGTTTACACTTCCCCTGACACCTCTCCGGCAGCAACAGCCTGCAATAACAATAGCAACATCATCCAAACCGGATCTTGCGTTGACGCCCGTATCCTCGGTTTCCCTTTCTTTGGCCACGCTTATACAATCCTTATCTATGAATTCGCCCACGGCCGTTGCGCCATCTACGTTGCTTGTTCCCCCTTCATGCATATCTCCCCAAGAAACCCGTGGCAATTCTTTCTCTGACGTGGTTGTTGTCCACACTTGCCAGCCCTGTACACCACCTATAAGCGCGACCCAGATCGAAGGTACGTTCTTCTCACTCCCCTCTGCTAAGCTGAGCTTAGACTGATGGCTTTATTTAATGTCATCAGGTATATCAGTGTATCAAATGATGCTCGGGACTTGCCAGCTGCTCCGTCGCATTGATACAGATTTTGTTAACCTTACACCTATCGTGGGTTATTCGGGCGTCCCACGGCCTGTGCTGAGCACTATTCCCAACGCTGTCACAGTAACAAAGGGATCTACCGCCGCGTCTGGCACCTGGGTACCTCTTGCCGCAGCGCAAGCATACGTGCGCGACCATCAACAACTACAAACCGGCCCACTGAGCACGTTCCTTTCTGATGCGCTGTTTGAGCGATTCCCTTCTGCGCTGCAAGACTTTCACCGTTCCAACACTCAGGGTCGTATACTTGGCCATTTTGGACCCCATTTTGGATCGACTCTACAGGCGACACAGCTTTGTGGGTCCGCGACTGCAGAGGGAGCGTGGGACAGTCGTGAGCAACATGGACTGCTGCAGGCTCAAGTGAATGGGACATCACCACCGTTTCTTGTTGGAGTCACATCTGTCATATCACCCCTTCCACCAGATCCCAACAAGGAGGTTGAGACAGAACTCCCGCTTAGTGCGACAGAACAGGAGATTTTCCATGCGCTGTGTGATATTCCAGAGTGGGATAAAGAAAATTCTGCACCATCGTCTCCCAAGCTCGTCGTGGAGCATAAAATTTCTGCTACCTCAGTTACTGCTCCCGTATCTGTGGTTATTGAGGGAACCATGACGACGCAGCAAGGTAAAGGAGCTTTGGTAGAGCGACTAGGTGTTTCCATGAAGACTATGAAAGCAGGAAGTGGACGACAGGAACGGCCGTTGCCTTTACGTCGGTCGAAACGTGTGGCGGATGCTATTGCTGCTCAAACCCAAACCCCGACCCAAATGCAGACACCACCGCAGACGCGTACACGGTCACGTCGAGGAGGATCAAGGAATTCGCTTCCCTAGAGATGTCTTCAGCTAAATCGAGCACGTTGCTTTTTGTGCGTTTATTATATTTCTCCTCTACGAAGTACTTGCCACCCCTTACTTTCCTTTCTCGTATGAAAGAGCAAGATTTTTTTTTCTCTCTCTCTCTCGCTATCAATTATTGCGTTCATCCAAACTAAAGATTCAGTCATATTAGATTTGTATCAGATATAGTTCCCTTTGAAACCCTTTCTCTCACTCGGACCCCGACGTTGACATACACGTAATTATTTTCTTTCGTTCGTGTTTTCTTTTCTTTTCTTTTCTTGTGTTCTTTGGCACTTTGATCCCCTTTCAACGCGTTCTCAACGTCGGCCCGCTGTTACCATCTTTGCAAGCTCGTTCGCCTGAACATCCCTCTTTAAGCTCCCTGCTCCAAAATCAAAATTCTCTCGCAACAATTGATTTGAAATACCCCCCCTTTTTTTGTTTTGTTTCCTTTACTCCCTACAACAATAATACCCCTACATCAGTACCCATATATCTCTCAAGCCCAAGTTACAGTTGCATGTGTATTGGTATTCGCGATCGCCTCTTTTGAGCGCCGCCCCCTCTTACGATTTGTTATGTGGCTTGTTGCTTCCGTTACTCCCAACTCCTCTTATGCTTGTAGTTTTTAGTAGCTGAACTTTATGCCAAATTAATGTGCATGCATATTATAATATTGTCCGGAACTGAGCGAGATCTATCTCGGGGACATCGCTCGCTAGGTCGACTTTCACTATGGTCGCGTACAAGACCAGGGCATACACTCTATCACCGCGAATCTTATAGGATATCATTTTTTTTTGAGTTCACCACGGAGACAGCTGCATACGATACTTGATGCCTTCTCACGGCGCGCACTTTTTTTTTCTTTG
>CEMU01567607.1:0-10874 GCA_900068965.1 Calocybe gambosa
ATCAAGTTATTTCAAGAATTACCCAAGTGTTTTGCTAAGTAAAGTTCTACATCTCACCAGGTGCTTAAAGCTTTTCCTAGCATGCTAACCTAACCTCCTCCCCCTGAAAAACTGCGACGCAACGACCACCTGTCGACGAATCTACCTGTTGCGACTCCCTTCTACAACACCAACCACTCACAATTTCCTGGTGGGCCCAAGCCTCGAACAACCATACCACTGACAAATCTCTGTGAGGTGAGAACATGAAATGCCGGATCATATAATGCATCTCCTCGATTTTCTGAGGTATAAATTCGGCGAGAAGAAGACGGCAAACAAGCTGGTTTGCAATTGAGTGCAGCAATGTGTCTGATCCAGTATAGGAGGCTTCTTCAGGCGCCGATTGTTTGAGTATACGAGCGCGGACAATCAAGTGCGTAGTTTCGGAATTACCCTCGAGCGCTATGATTGTTTGGGGTGATAGGCCATGTATGGCAGCCTGTAACTTTGCTATTGTATCTTTGCGGTCTTTTAGTCCTTTCCTAATAAGTTGCATGTTAGGACCGAAGTCGAAAATGGCTTGAATGACTTCAGAGTCAGTGTGGTTATATCTATCGAGGCTTAGGCTACAGCAGATTATCAACTACAGTATCCCGGCCAAATCTGGTGTGTGACGTACGCTTTCCGCAGGCTATTTCGATCATGGGGTTCCATGGCAAAAATGACACCATAAGGACGCTGCTTTTCCCACTTATATTCCTCCCTTCGCAGTGATGACGCTTGTACAATGAACATCGGGGTCTTGCAGAGTACGTTGGCGGGTGTTTTAGATGCACCTACATCAACAAGTAGAAACATGTTTCAGAGCTCCGCATCCACTTCGACCGGTGGTGAAAAGTCCATCGTAACGTATACTCCTGCCTTGCTAAAAACGAAGTACCATCCACCGGCAAACAGGACAAATGGATGGCCAAAGCGAATTTTGAGGAAAGCCATATATTGGAGGAAACATGACTTGCCTGAGTTTACTTGAGATATCGAATGAAGATGAAAATCTAACATTAATATTCACCAATTCCTGGAGTGCCTATGATGACGACAGCAAGAATCAGAGTTCTTTTGTAGCGGATGAGCGTGCTGAGCCTCTTAACATGACCATTCCGAAAAGCTTCGATGCGATCGTTCAAATATTCATACTGAGGGAAAACGTAAAGCCGTCCATCAGTAGCTGTGGCAAGACTGTCCAGAGATATGTTTGCAATGATGCGATTTGAGGGCAATTCATAAGGCCCGTGGTCCCGGTGCGCTGCGTGGAGTTTGACCCAAGCTCCCTCGCGCCTCGGAAGAGACTGAGCCCATTCTTCTAATTCACTGGGATCAGTACTGCCTCCGATCGCTTTGTCAGCGTGTGGCGTTGGGCAAACTTCCAAAATTGTCTTCTACTTTTCGAAGTGACCAATTTGAAGTCAAATAATCCTTTCGCGCGCCTCAAAGTTGTCTATTTAACATAGTCGGTTGGTGGTAAAATAGGGCACATAACATCGGTCATAATATGAACTCCAGACAACCACAAGTATTAACATTAACTAGCAAAACCTGTCTGTACTTTGGTACGAGGACCTGAAGAATGAGGAACGACTGAGGTCCTTAAGTCTTGCAATTGAAAGGAGACTGAGGGAGCGGATGTGATCATAGGGAATGTCATCGGAACGTCGATTGCAGTTGAAGACAAGGGGGAACTTTCTTCACGCCCACCAACTATGCGTACGCGGCAGTTGAGTAGCACCAACAAGCTGCAACAATACAGCTTCGCGTTGATAAGTACGGGAACTGCGAAGTAGCCAGCATCCGGATATGCATAGTATAGGACAAGATTGATAACAGCAAAGAGCGCTACGTGGTGCCGCGTCAAACAGATGTATAGATTAGATTGGTGATCTTACCTGTTACCGTCCCCGTTTCAATTGTGAGACGAGTGATTTTTGTGAGTATCAAACGGGTTGACCTGAAGTCTGTATCGTGTTTCGACAACTAGTTTAAAGGGCATGTCAGTTCCTTTTCACATATTACGGTATCTATTCCTCTTCGTAGGTGGGAGATTAGCAAGTAGATGTGCACCTACCAAATAAGTCATAGCTATTGCAATTGATACGTCACAAAGGGCACAACCTCCCCACCAAAGCTAGGTGTATCTGTTGAGAATCGATCAGGCTGAAGATGAGTGGACATTGTACCCCACTGGCTATGAAAATGGTCGTCCCTGTTAATCCTGTCAGTGTGCCGATCCTGAATGATTCAATTCCGGTTACAACAGCCGCGATGCACGCAGTAATCGATATCTGGAAAGCTTGCCAATTCAAAACCTTTGGGACCTTCATGTGAAATTGGAAGAACTGACGAGTGCTATTGGATGCCCAACTATGCTGGTTCTCGAAAGGACGTTTATGCGATAGGCATAAAATATTTGCACAAAGCATCCCGCTAGAATGACAAATGTCAGATATAGGGAAATATAATGGTAAGCGAAACACACAAATTCCACTGAGGATCGGAACACACAAAACAACGAGCTTCACGTTTTCAAAGGCACCAAAGTTGCCGAATCCCTTTCCAAACTTCTCAAAACTATCAACCAGGACAATGATCGTCTGGATAGCCTCCAAAGTATAAACGACATAGACGGTACACTTGGAATGGAGTCGGTCATTTGGAAACGCTAGATAATAATAGTCTGAGAGGAAAAGTTGGACGGAGCTCATGAATTTATGAGTGTTGTTCTGCGCACAAACTTGGGTCGAGACAACGCCAAACAGCCCGATATTAAGAACGTAGCCAAGATACTGAGGTTGAGTCATATAGCAGATCAGTACGAAGGTGTTTGGGAATTGGTTATACCACGGGTGCAATGCTATAGAAGTATTGTTTCCTGTTTCTACAACTGGCGACAGAAACTAAAGATACCTTTTTATGTCCGGGGGAATCGAGGTCGACATATTCAAGGGAGGAATGTAAGAATAGCAGACGCTACAAATAAAAGAATTAAGGCAGAGAGATCCGTAAGTAGGAGAAGAAGGTGGTACGGCACCCAACAACTCGACTATTTGAGTACGCCCGGAGAGAAATGAAGCGCTACCCCTCTATAGACGAGTCCGTTGGGCGTTAAAGCTGGCCCGCAACCACTAGTGATGCGGCGATGATGGGCCGAAACAAAAGGGCGAAGTCCGAAGTCATAGCCAACAGGAGTAGAGATGATGTGGAAGGTCTAGATTTCCCATTTGCTTTTCCGTGTCGACAAAAGCACTAGTAAATATCGCGCAGGACGAGAGTTATGGGCTCAAACTCAGGTTATCGACATGCCTCGCATGTCCCATAGTTTTGTTGATTCTGATTTAAAGAGCTTCCCGGCAGAGTTCAATCTTGCCGTACGAGTATGATGAGACAAAATTCCTGAGATGCATACGGAAGGGCGCCCTCGAGATAATTTTGCTATTGTCAGCGGCGTTCCTGGGCTGAGAATCTCGCACAGTAATGGGTGCTTCACCAATGCTCCATCATGTTTCACGTTTCACCTCTGTCTTCGTTTTGATTGCAATTTAAGCAGTAAAGTTTATAAGTGGATCAGAATTCTGTCAAGGATTTCATAGGTTTAATGCGGTCCTGGCGGCCAACGTACTTTACTGAAATTCATCCTCCGCATGAGACCTACTAAAATGCAAAACATGCATCCAACACTATAATCAGTCGTCTTGACAGATCACTAAGGATCCTAAGAGTAATTAACAAGTCTCTGAAACCATTATAATATAAAAAGAGCCAGGTACAGCAATCAAGTAGTACCATTGAGGTGTAGAGGAAAGTTGATGATTACATAAGTAATTATTGTGGCTCTCGTTCAAACGGGAAAAAAGTGATATGCCATTTTATTACCCGTCAAGCGCTGTTGAAACTTCGACTGCGCTAAAAATACGTTATATTCCATTGCAATTCAAAGAAATTTCACACAACCGATATAATTTGATGGCAACTTCCGTGATGCGAACTCCAGCATACAGTATACTTGCATTAATCCCATCTTACATTCAAACTCTTAGTATGAATATCACATGTGGTCACAATTTTACCCTCGCAATCGCAAAATATTTGACAATAGTGTATTCTCTTCGACTCTCATGTTTTTCGAAAACGATGTGGGACTGTGGACTACTATCAACATCTGAGATACGTTAGAACGATAAGCTGATTAAAAGAACTGTGATCCTGGTGTAGTCATATCTCGTTTGGCTTGTGGTCCACATCACGATATTCTCGGGCTATGCCACTCCGGCCTTGTTCTAAAACACCAGGCGCATCTTCTCCTATTCGCGTTTCCAATCCCTGGTAACTTCTAGACTTCAGGAACATTCCTTTAAAAAATCACAAAGCGACCCTGTAAGTATACCAGAAGCACAAGATATAACTGAACAACGGACCTGCAGCACTCTCCTGGAATTTCATCAAAGAATTGTCCTGGTTCCGTAAGATTATGGCAGAGTCGGTATCCGATCTAGGTTCCACTGTGTCTGCAGCTGTTGGAGTTGAAGTCAGTGAAAACCCGTCATCATGATTATTAGACAAAAACGTACCCTCCTTAGCCGGGCCAAATTGCTTCGCATGACGGTATTTGCCAGTGACAAGAGAAAACTGTGGGCGGTCTGTATCGACATCCTCAGCGCCCTCAACATTCAAATTTCCTGCAGTATCCGAAGAAGTAGCACTCTCGACATTAACGCTATTCGCAATGAGTCGCTCGAACTCCAGCACATATTTTCCGGTCCAGTTTGGTTCCGCCTGTAGTGCTACCTCGAGCTCAAACGGTGTCACTATTGGACGTAGGAATTCCTTTTGGAGGATTAGGAGTTTTACTGAAACGTGGAGGCTCGTACTATATACACACCTTGGCCTCAACGACACTATTTTCGGGGCATGCGACGAGAACAAAACACTCGATTTCGAGGAAATTTGCGAGTTTTGCTGGGTTGAGCTTTCCAACGCTTATAGTGTAGCCCTTCTTTTGGTGTCTGGCTAGGAGACTGCGTAGGTGACGAATGAGGGGGAGATACGACGCTAGTAATTAGACTATGTTGACTTTAGCCACAAAAGGAAGATGGACGACATCTTACCTACGCCGAGTGTGCCAACAAGGATGCCAAACACGTCCGCATCGCGCGCGTGTTGTACGACAGCGTAGCGGCGCATGAGGAGGCGATTAGTGCGTACTGATGCAGTATCGGTTATCTGCGTCTCTGGATCATATGAAAATACCTTTGATAGCAGCGAAGGAGTTGTTTAGCCTGCGTGCTCATCGAGAGAAACAAAAACACACCTCGACGTGGCCATGTGTCATAAGGAAATTAGTGAGAGTGAGACTCTCGCTACCTATATACAATACAGCAGTTTTTGATGTCTCCGTCTGTATATCCGTTGGTTGTAATAGGCCATGGTTAGCCACAGGCGTGGGCACGGGTATAGTGTGTGTTGATCGGCCCCCGTTCGGTCCACTTGAGGCGGTCGTAGCCGAGCTAGGATAAGAAGAAGTGGCAGGCGTAGCAATTGTAGGGATAGGATCATATAGCACATCAATGTTAAGAGACTTTAGAGTGGTTTTAAGCGCTTGTAGGAGATTTTCTGGGATGAAAGAAAGACCTAGTCCGTTAGCTCAATTGCGACGTGATCAAGGTGAACATGTACCAGCAATATATGTGTATCCTACATCATGTTTCAACAATATGGTATCCAATCGCTTCGCATCATCTTTGCTATGCGAATTTGATCCCGAAGCACGTCGAATAACAAATTCCAACACGCTTTGAGTGCAGGCAGAGACATCGAATGGCTTGTGGCCAAATATATATATGACGGGTAACCGTGAAGTTCTGTAACATTGTTGATTACAGGTTCATTCTTGAGCTAGGACAATACGCACCGCGTTAAACAAGCATGTCCATAATGCACAACTGCTTGTGCATCTGCATGCTGTGCCGCAACTTCGTCCACACAACAGCTATACAGAGATGAACATAGTTTCGAGGAGTTAAACCGAGATAAACACGAGGAAGGTACGCGGTTATAGTAGATCTAAGTCAATGCTGTGTCTTTCATATATCATCGCTAGTGCGTGCCTGCCGTAAGACGTGTCTGCAAGGACATAGAGCTCTCTTTCCTCCCCAACCTTCGCTCTCAGGCGTCGAAAGATTGGGACGGAATCATGTAATAGTTCGTCAGGGAATTGTAGGGCTATCTATGCCGCGATTTCCGTTTATTACAAGTTCCATCGCGAAACGTTCATAACTCACTCGTTTGTAATCGGCCCTGATAATTTCATCTGCTGTCCGATTAATCTCGTAAAATTCTTCAAAATCTGAAGAGGAAAGCTGGCTGGCAGTCGTGTCTGCATGAACATCTAGAGTGCGTGTGATAGCGTCTTCGCCAGTTGCTGAGAATGCTGTTGTGGCCATGATGATCGATCAGCTTGTAAATCTCATATGTGGTGTGATGTTTGTCGTCACAGCTTTCGTTCCAGGCTTGACACATGTCAGTGACCAAGGACCGCTACTACTGGGCTCAACTACGGCTGGCACTCGCACTAGGCCAATGGTCATCCAAATTTCCGGCTAAAGCTCCTAATGGCACCGCCTTGTCGTGGCCCGAACTCTTTCGCAAGTTCAACAAACACTGTAGAGGCTTTCAGGATGTAGCTCAAGTCGCTTCGCAAACCCAGGCACTAGCTCTGTTGCTCTCCTCAAACTCGCAAGATGATGATCAAGATGACATGTCCACAAGTTTGGAGGGCGTTTACCCATTGGAAGTAGGTCGGGAGTGTATGCTCCCAGAAGAGAGGAAAGAGGAAGCACGAGTAGGTTATGAGACATTGAAAGAGCTGAAATCGTCCAATTTTGATGTACGTCCTATAAATTTATGTGTAACAACTCATCCTCGAACAATATCAATATTGTAGTCACTGAATTTTGCACTGGCTTACTACGCTTACGCTCTCAGCAGCCCTTCGGAATGCTTGTCACATCTCTCTGGTGTTCCAGACTTGATCAATTTGCAGAGTCATATCCCACATGAGACTGATGCAAAAATGCCTGCGATCGTGCCTACTACTCATTCATCTCATATGAGCCTACATGTTCCCGGTTTCTCTCCTGGAACCTCACTATCTTCTGCCGCAGGTAGCTCCGCTTCCCTTGCAGAGTCGTTCACCGCCGATGCCAAGGATGGAAAGATATGGGCTTTGACTGAGACACTACGAAGTGTGTGTCTACAAGGTTTTTCCAAGTTTTTTTTGTGGGCTTATATCTAAATCTAATAGTAGCGAATGACAGGAATGTGTCATGAGAAGCTGTCTCCCGATAATCCAGGTGCTGCATTAAAAGCATACGGCACTGCCATTCCCCTTCTAGACGTCCTTGGTACTATACTTACCGATCCAACCCCGACCGCTGCACCAGGTTCAGATACCAGGGTGTTTGTGAGCCATCGTGAACTCTGGCGTTGGGTAGAACGTCTCCTCTGGCGTGCTGTCGTAGTTTCCGCTCGGGTAGTCGACGCAGAAAACCCCGGGATGGATGTGTGGTTATGGTTCCGACAATATAGTGCATGTAGCGTGCACTGGCCTGCAACGTTCCGTCCTTCACATCGCTCAACAGTCTCTGTGTTATACCTCCGAGCTCTTGTACTGAGGTATCATCCTACACATGCCTCCCTTTATCTTTCCCCTTCCAAGCCTACACAGTCACCTCCGCCGACCCGGCCACTGGATGAAAAGGCTTGGCTGCACACCGCACGAACGTTGGTCAATGACTATCGGGGCATTTTGAGCACGTCTACAAGTTTTCCACATGCTGGGAAGCGTAACGTCAAGGTAGAGGATTTTGTTGACCTTTGCGTTGGTGTATGGGAGGCGGGTGGAGCAGGCGGGGAAGGTGCGGGCTGGGTGCTTGACGTATGTCTCTTTTCCTAATTATTATTGCCTTTCATCCTTTTAACAATATCCTTCCTCATTATTACCTTCAAAGCCGAGTAATGTTGCTGATAGTTTCTCAGATTCTCTGGTGGGCGACGCGGCTCACGTTCAACTCTCACCGGATTCTGCGGCATATGACTCGTCTGCTTCATATATCAAGCGATACTCTCCTAGCCCGCCGCACACTCTTACTCTATGTCCAGGTTGTCGATAAAGCATATGAAGCGAGTCGCGCCAATGCCCACTCCAACTCAAGCTTAAACACCTCGATCAACAAAGAGCTAACAGAGCCTGCAGATGCAGTAGAGAATGCTGCAGATTCGGATCGAGACTGGGTAGAAACCCTGGTTGCGGGTGTCCGTATGCTGTGCAGGTGGGCGGCTGCACAATCTGGGCTCGAAGGGCTGAAGGAACTTCGCGAAGCGGGAACGTGTATAGCGAAAGCACGCTCGCGGTTACACCCAGACACAGATGATGCATGGCTTTGTGCGAGGGTGGACCTCGTAGAAGGGGTGTGGAATCTCGTCATGGCGTTTAAAGGTATACACTGTTCATCAGTGGTTGGCTGTAAAGCTTACATGGAATGTTACAGAGCAAGACCCTCATACGCGGCCTGAACGCCTATCATCTGCACACACCCTGTTCCAGCGCGCATGTTCCCCGATCAAATCTTCTTTACTCACCTCATCTCCACCAGAACCAGAATTTTCACCCGATCCGGCAGCACTCTATCATCTTGCTCTCTCATTTGCACTTCCCGGACCCAATCAAAACCTAGAGCAAGCTATTCTCCATGCAGGGCAGGCGGTCGAAGGCGACTCGCACGAAATCAGATACTGGCATCTACTTGGGCTTTTGCTTGCTGCGTTAGAAAAATGGGAGGAGGCGAGGGAAATTCTTGATCGTGGTGCAAGCATCGGAGAGCTCGACGTGGATGGCGTGGGTGACGAGGTTGACGAAGACGATGAACAAGGAAAGATTGAGATACCTTCCGATACCTCCCGATTGCCCGATGTGGCCGTCAATGGCATCGCGGAGAAAGATTTTGCAGCGTCAGTTGAAAAGACTCCGTAAGCTTCCCTCATTCCAACCCTGCTTTCTCGAGCATAACGTTCCAAATTAGTCCCGTAACATCCACCGCAGTTTCAAAGCGGCTACCGCTATTAGATGGCGACCGAATTCCAACGCCCAATTCACTCCTTGCTCCTGCACAAGACCACCCCCCACTGTCGAAGCAGGAGCTGTTCGAGCATGCCTTGCAGTTGCGTATAACTCAAGGTGTTCTCACAGAGGTAATGGACGGCGCAGAAGGCGCAGAAGAAAAGTGGGTTGAAGTTTTTTCTTGGGTTGCAGACCAGCGTGCAACTGGTACAAGTGAACGTAGGTTTCTAGGCCATCTAGTAGCAGATCATTTATCTAACTATCTCGTCTCTAGCAACTCCGCGGCCATCTATAGATGGTGGTCGATCACCATTCTTAAGGGGTCAATTGTTCGTAGCATCGCCTCTCAGTGATGCAGCAATGCCAGCATCGGAAACGCATCCTTCCATCCCTGCCTCCGTCCCGGAACTTGGCGATGGGCAGGAAATATTGCATCATACGCCTATTCCTATTACCGTATCCCCTGCCACTCCAGATACCGAGCAGCTTCAGAAAAAGGCAAACAGTCGGAAACGGTCTACCTCTACTGAACGCGACACATCCAAGTCCAAGAAGGTCCAGCAGATGCTGAAGAATCGTGTGCACAAGGGACAAGAGCGTATAACAACGATTTCGAAAAAAATTGGAAATGGTGTAGCGCGGACAGGTAGCTTGAGGAGGTCCAACTCGACACCCGGTATGTTGTATAGATTTGGTGTTTGTCTGATGGATTACAATTTTGTATTGTGTAGATTTTCATGCGATCTTGAAACAGACATCCTACCAAGCATCTTCAATACATTCACGGCGGCGGATTAGCTCATTCCTCCACAACTCTAACCCTCATGACCGTACACCGACCGAGTCCCCACCTCCACCTCCAACGCCCGTTCCTCCACCACTCCCCACACCATCAGAGAGAAAGCGACACTCGCGTGAAGCGCGTATGCAACGCCTTATTGCTAATCTGTGGCTTATGTCCGCTGCCACGTTTCGCAGACTGGGAAAGATTGAGCAGGCACGAGGTGCAATCCAGGAAGCGGAGGTGAAGGACGACGGAAATCCCGGAGTGTGGGTACAGGTATGCACATCTCAAGCTTGGTTGTGGATATACTGTTTTCTAAACAGGACTCAACACAGCTTGGGCTTTATCACGTTGCGCTTGGGCAACAGGAAGAAGCTGTAGACGCTTTGCAGAAGGCCTTGTTTATTGACCCGGACGACGTCTCGGCATCGGTGCATCTTGCCCGTCTATACCTTACTTTACACGAGAATTCTGCATCAGCAGATCGGAAAACCTTGCTTGATTCCTCTCCTGCGCCTGTTGGCGTCGACCTAGCCGCAGGCATGCTGGGACACCTTACACGTGGCACCGGATGGGACGTGCCCGAGGCATGGTACTACCTCGCCAAAGCATATGGAATGCAAGGACGAAAGAATAGAGAGCGCGAATGTTTGGAATTTGCTCTCTCGTTGTCTCGTAGTCGTGGGATCAGAGACCTTGGGGCAGCGGTTGGGTTATGTATATAACGTACTTTTGATAGCTCGGATTGGAGTCATAGTTATCAACGTAAAGGACATTTTGGGACTCGTTTATAAGGACTATCCGCAATTGGGCTGAGCCTTATATATCTATCTGCCTTGTTTGTATTGCCAGGCGGTTTAGCAACGGAATCATTGAGCCAATGAAGATCGCCGATTATAAGTTCTCTGCTAGTATATCGGTTAGTACACGCGCCTGTCA
>CEMU01567613.1:0-18704 GCA_900068965.1 Calocybe gambosa
TAGCTGGTTCTGCAGTGACAGCAGGAGGTAATCAGATTTTTATATATAGGAAGACTCGCTAAAGCAAAGTTCTAGTCGGTGACATAACTTCTGCGGGCGGTAATATCGGTAGTCAGATCACAAGTGCTGCTGGTGGTGCATTCGAAACGGTAACATGTCAGTTGACCTCATATGCAAGCAATGCTATTTTGTTGACTTTTTTTTTTCTTTCTTAAAGCTCTCGGTGGACAAGCGGTCACCATCATCACATCTGGTGCTGGCGTTGTAGCGTCTATTGGCGGTTCGGTGGTCACAATCGCTACTTCAGCAGCAGGTTCAGTCGCTACTCGCGCCACTTCAGCAGCAGGTTCACTAGTATCGGAAGCGACTCAGTCTAATTCTGCTACTGCTGCTCTCAAGTTTGGTTTCACCTCCTCCCATGCCATTGGCTTAGCTACTGTCGTCTGCAGTGCACTCATCGGGGCTATAATCACCCTATAAACACTATTACGCTCGTTCTTGACGTTCTATTACTCCTTCTCCACTCATTCATATTATATATGGAGTCCGGACAATGACAATTATTAATTATAATAACCACGTATTGATGAACCAATAGCAACCATCAGACCATAAATATATCACAAAGATGTGTGGCTATTCTCTTTGCTCTGGCTAGCATCCCTCAACCATCCTGAAATAATGAAGCTGGTCTTCATTTTGCTGTTGACAGCACTTATAACGTCCCAAACTCATGCACTTCCCACTCCAAAAAGCCTTCCCCAACGAGACGCAAATGGTATGACAAAATATACTTTGTGCTCTAAAAAATAACCCACGCGCCGGGCTAGGCACTCTCCTCGAACTTATAACAGAATACCTAGAGCATAAGGAAGAAGTTGAGCAAGGTGAGGGCAGCTCATATACAGCGAAAGGTAGCTCAATCGAGCCTTAACAGCCAACAATATCAAAACATACGCTGAGGCGCAAGCAAGTTCCAAGGAAGCCGCCAGTACGTGCATCATTGGCATGGACGCCTTTTTAACTTGGCCGGTTGCTAAATTGACTTTAAACCAGTCAAGAGCATGGTTTTCTTTACTAATTCGACGATGACATCGCAAGTAGCTCCAACGTCGACTATTGCGGCCTCGACAACTATCGGTGCTCTGAACACCCCAACCTCTACTTCGCCTGGCTCATCTGCCCCCGAGCCTACGCTTATGCCTTCCACCACAGCCTATCCTAGCGCGGCTGAACCTTACACCGTCATTGTGCCCACTGGTCCAGCAGTAGTTTATGCTTTTCGCGGAACGACGAGTACGGTATCGTTGAATCCAACAACGACCACGTCAGCAAAAAATATTCCGTCTGCTACAATCGTTTTACTTAGTGGCACAGCGCCACTATCTACGACATCCGCAACGCCTAAGAGCAGTGCTCTACCAACGTTGATGGCTTCTTCACCTACCCCTCTGACAGACGCTCGTCCTATAACGGTCCTCAACCCTACCGGACCCGCGATCATACTTGCTTCCCAGGGAGGGATTCAGACCGTGACATTGAGTGCCACGACAAGCACGGCCCCAGCATCAGCGACACTAGCATAGTTTCACATGTGCTGGTGAATCATATTGAAGATGTGTATAAATTGCATTGGCGGTCTATTACCCCAGTACAGAACAGCGAGTTACAATCAGGGCTTAATATTGGTAATAAATAAATAGAAATATGCAAGTGCGATGAGTAACCGTCAGTCCACGAACACTTTAGTTGACTTCCAAGATGGCATCCTCTGCTCGCAGAAGCAGACGCTTAGTATAAGATTCTGTTAGTCGATAGACATGGTATAACGCTCTGAAATGAAAAAGGTGCGTCAGACCGAGATGGCTGAGTAGCCAATACAGGTACACACTTGGCAGCCCCAATGACTACGAGCGCAACAATCAGAACTGCGGCTATGTCCCGAGATTGATCACGTCTTCGACGGCTGCCCCTTTGCCGCGCCAGCCACTGGAGTGGCCCAAGAAAAGGTGCAGAAAGTAACATATAGACAAGCGAACCGGCGCCCACCATCGGAAGTCCTAGGATGAATCGCCGTACGAAACTCATTAAAAATCCTCGAGGTTTAGACTCCACGAAAGGAGGGACTACATTTGAAGGGCGCCTAGCGGGGTTAGGAGCCTCGTCAAAAAGGCCAACAATATCCTGCTCTTTGAGGATGCGAAGTGCAGCTGTGATGAGATCTTGCACAAGGCCTACAGGTGAGACATAGAACCATCCAGAATAAAAATAGGACGTTGTTGGCTCCTCGAATAAGGACATGGAGAATGTCGTAATGAACGAGGCGGCCATAACAATCAGAGTGAATACCAGACCAGAAATGCCTCCTACAACGACTATATCCAAGATGGTGTTAGTAATGAATGGAAAGTAGCATGGATGAGATGTGTACCAGGGTTGGAAGCAATTCCAGCAATTTTAGTACGTGCAAATCTGTACTGATAGTGACATTGTGGGCACGCAAAGAAGGCACTATGAGAAGCTGAGGTGTTTCTCCAAGTTTGAAGGCACTTTATGTGTACATGCTAGACAAGAACGTGTTGACTTGTTGCTAGTCTGGATGAGTTGGAAAGTAACGTACACTGATAGAGCCTTTGCAGAGGCATGGTCGAATGAGGCGACCAAGTTCCATCTCTGCAGCTACGCCATCTAAACAGATACGGCATTGCTTTTCGTCTTGAGGTTCAGTATCGTCGGCTGGCATATCTGGTCATTCCAGGAAGAGCACGATCGTGTCACTCATTAGTCGGCATCCCGATTCATACCCGGTAGTCACGTGTCATTTTTGCAACTTGTTCATCTGCTCATTGTATGGCGCAGAGTCCATCGCAAAGTGGCCACCTAAGAATCATAGGTGCAGTTGCTGGTATAGGTAGCGGTAATCATTTTCTCACTTGACTACTTCTTGTGCCTCAAATGTTCTCTCTAGGTCTTACCAAAGTAAACGTCTTACACCGTTCTCACAGCGCTTTCCTGACAGCATGTCCAGGTCGCAGTCGGACATGGGTGAGCATGCAAACCTGAGAGAGTCAGTAATAACGTTCATTCCGTGCTTGCAAAACTTAATTTCTATTCAGTTACGTCCATTCATCTCCTTGCTTACAAGATTCGACACTATCAAGACTCGGATGCAATGTTCCCCTCCAGGATCATATCGTGGAGCCTTGGACGTTTTTTCAAAAATTTTACGCAACGAGGTACTTCTAGTGAACGTTCAAACTGCAATATTCATTCATTCGTTCAAAATCAAGGGCCCACTCGCATTCTACAAAGGGGCTACTCCACCTGCTGTCGGATGGGCAGCAATAGATTCTTTCCTTCTTGGCTCGCTGCATAATTATCGCCTTTTTCTACTTCGGCATGACATGACCGAGCCCACTCCAGGAACTGGGGTTCCTCGTTTAACGCTGTTCGCGCACGGCGTTGCTGGTCTCTTTGCTGGTTGGACAAGGTGTGTGCAGATCACCCGCGTCCTTTTGTAACCCCAAACCCTGATCCAGTCCTTTTTCGTCACCAAGTACTTTGATTGCTACCCCTGTGGAGCTTCTCAAAGGTTCTTACCTAATTATCCTTTTCGTCCTGTGTTTGACGGTCTCAATATAGTTAAGCTTCAGTTGCAATCTGAAAAATTGGTAGCCGATCGCCAGTTCAAGAGTCCTGTCGACTGTGCGCGCCAGATTGTACGTGCTCAAGGCATTTTCGGCTTGTGGTCGGGCTTTACGGGAAGCGTGGCGTTCCGTTCCAACTTTTTCTGGATGTTTTTGTCTTTTGAAGTCAGCAGACCTTGACAGATTGTTCAGGATACCTCTTCTAACCTTGAAACAAAAAAAAAACTCATTCAAGGCCCTTATGCGTAGCTTCTCGCACCTATCAGGGACGCGCTACGAGGTATTGAACCTCCGATCGGAACCATTTTAACTAAAAAATTTAATACACGTGTGTCAAGATAAGCACAGGTGCTGCAAATTTTCTTTCAGGCGGCCTTGCATCCTTCGTTTTCTGGGGAATAGGTATCTCCGCTGATAACGTCAAAAAGTAGGGTCTTTTTTATTCTCCGACTAGCTACTATTTGAAACCTTTGACAGCCGAATGATGTCACATCCTTATCCCCTCCCGTATTCACACGTGCTTTCAGCAGGCAAGATCAATAGACCCTCCTTTCTCTCCACTGCACGCCACATATATGCGTCGAGTGGTGCAGTTGGATTTTTTCGTGGCTTGCAGCCCTGTCTGTTGCGCGCTTTTCCTTCTAATGCATGTGCATTCTTTGTCTACGAAGGTACATTGAGATTTTTGGGCGCTGAGAAGGTATTATTTTTCCTCGTAGATCTCTCTCTCGCTGCAACTTATATTCTCCTGAAAAGACACGTCAATAGATTTTAACCCCGAATTAAGCATAGAATAGAGTTTTGTTTACGACACCCCTACTCTTTAGACTAGTTTTATACGTTATCCATTAGGATTATTAGTGGCGACATTAGCTAGTTGATCGTTATGACAACGCCACAGGAATGATATATCAAGTATTAACGGGGATAAGTTTATTCTAGTTTCTTGGCAGCCAACATTCGTCTGTTAGATATAGCATCTTGAATATGTACTGGGTGGAAGGGCACAAGGCCAGTGGCCTTTTGATATAGTACGTTCCCAGTCGTTTGCAACTGAACGATAAAGGTCGAGGGCAGCTCGAGCGCTTTCAGCCTTGATAGGACAATGAAATCCGACGTTAGGTGTATGTGTGTGTGGGGGGGGAGGGAGCTACAAACTGGATGATGCTGGCCCTCTTGACAGCGCCGCTCCATTAATTGCCAAGCCAGTGTCTGGAGGCCTACAGTGTTTTGGGCGTGCAAAGCGATCCTAAAGGGCTGGGCCAAGTGAGCGAGAGAGAGGGTGGCGTAGATACGGGAAACAGTGAGGAATACCATATACAAGGCAACGTCTCTGGTATTTGCCGCTGGGTGAGGAATTCCGAGCACTTTGAGGTTTGTTATTATTGTTAATAATGATAGGTTGTTGACTTGCCAGAAAGGTCTTGCCAAATGCTGTGGCCGACAATGATCCTCCCATCGATCAGGGCGGCGACATGCCGTTGAACGGTCAAGAAGGGTAAAACGTTATCTGCACAAAAAGAGGTCAAGAGAAAGATGGAAAAAAAAAAAAAAAAAGAGATGCAGACTGGACGCGAGATGGGCTTCTGTAATTCCGGTAGTTGAGGTTCTAAAGTCGGTGATCTGGGATAATTGTCAGCAAAGTTGGAGGGTGCACAAAGGCAAGAAAGACCACGCCTGAGTTGTTGGACCAACAAATTGGTCAAATAAGATTTGACCTGTATAATCGACCAAGACGACGCGTCTGTGATAGGTTTAGTGATTGATTGAGGTCGCTCGTTTCGTTGAAAACGTACGCTAGCATGGAGGTGGTGCCTCCAGGACCGACGCCGACGTTAGAGCAAGATAGAGCTATGAAGCGGTCTGGAGGAGCCATTATTGTTTTTTTTTCAAAGATAATAAATATATGACGAGAGACGGAATATATACTTTACTTGAGGGATCTACGTTGTCCGTTGGGACCGTGTGGAGGAAGCGCATAATGACAGGCGCCGTACGTAGATCAGATTTGTCGTTACAGATCGCGGTAGGAACGGATAATAATTCTATTCAAATTGACGTCTGATCAACCTCCGCCAACGTCGACTTTCTCTTCCGTCGCCTCTGTACATATCTCTTGCCGCCGGTCGAAGTAGCCTGCGCGGTAAACTTCTACCAACTAGCCTTTCCATCAACTGCCACCTTTCATATCCATCTCGCCATCTCCTTTCAGAGCGTAGCATCATGTCTGCTATGTCCTTCCGCCCTTCTTTCAAAGCCAACTTTATCACCCGCCGTCTCACACGCCGATCTATCGTCCTCTGCCCCCACTGTTTTCTAAATGCCCCAACAACATTCCATGCAACCGTCCCGCAACGCTTCGCCCTCTTCAGCGGCTCAAGGAGCAGATATAGCGTTCGCGAATTCGGTCGAAGCGCAGGGTTCAGTGTCACTAACGACACCATGATTCTCCGTGCCTCGTACAGTCGCGATAGCCCTCGCCGTCGTGAAGTTCCCGTAGTTATCAATAGATGAACAATGTCTAGACACCCTCTTGCCCGTGACAAAGGCAGGTGACGCGGTATGCTCGTAAAATACCTCTGCGCAAGTGTTACAGCTTCAGCGTGCTTTTCAAGTCCCACCATTATTCGAATCAATGAATGTATCGCACTTGGATGCGTCTGTCCTAGGCTAATCCGCGTAAGAGTCGGGCGAATTCTCATTAGCGCGTGACGTCGCTCCGCGTTTAAATTAGCTACTTTCGTGGCCGTCTGTCCTGAAAGGTTACCCCGTTTCGGAGATCTGAAAAACTCCAGCCAGATAGGTAGCGGAAGCCGGTCATTCGCACTCCATGTCACGTCCATGCATTCTTTCCATGCCTGTTCCCATAATCCGGTCTCCACCAGCCACCGTACCCTTAATTTCCATGTCTCTAGGTTTCCTGGAATATTTTCACTATGCATGCACGAAAACAACCATTTAACGGATCCATATGCACCGTTACGTAGAGCCATGGATATCAATAAATTACAAGACCGCGTCGTTTGAAAGCCAAAATGCAGATCATGGTAGTCTAATAGCTCCGGAAACTGAAGGTTTTGGTTGTCGTAGCACGAAAGGCGCAGGAGGTTCTGGTATAGCGAGTACTTGCTTTTGGCAACTGGGAAGGACCGATCCCGGCGCCGAAACGTGTGACGACTGACTGGCGTGCCACCTACCGATTCGTCGTCCCAATACCAAGGCCTTTCCGAGGAATACGTGTCGTAAGCGGCTGCAATGTAAAGAGAATGCCACGCATCAGAGTCTTGGACACTTGTCGTCTCGCCAAAGAACGCGACTGCAGGCGCCGCATGCATGATTTCAGATCCGAATATCTTGTGCGTGATAGACGAGGAGGACGGCTTGGAAGGTATTTGATGCTTTGAAGATGATGATGATGTCGACACACTTTTTTTTTATTTTACGTAGATTAGAGACGCCATTTGTGCAAAAGACGTTTCACGTACGCGCCGCCATGCACCGCGGGGTGCGTTATTACTGAGCCAAAACTCCTGGCCCAGGCACTGCCTGCTGCAGCCTGAAGGATATGAATCAAGGACGCTGATGAGCCAGTGCATGAGAGCATGCAACAGAGCAGTTGATGAAAAATTGGAGGCTTTATTTAACTTAGCTAAGTCTTTAAATTGAAAATATATTATATTCAATATTCAATTCATCCGTCCTATGAGCCATCCCACTCGAGACACCCAAAGATCTCTCACACTACGCATAACGTCGCTCCCCGTTCCATCTGCCATCTCATCCAACACACGCTCCCATCCCCTCACAGTCTCACTGCCAAACATTCCCCCTTGCCTATTGACAACCTCGTCAACTTTCAAAACCCATGCCTTCCATTCTTCAGACAATCGGGGAAGAAGATGCTCAAGTAGCCGGGACTGAGCAATCGTAGGTTGTGCCATGACATGATTCATTACCGCTGATAGAAAAAGGAACGTTTCGGATGGATGTGATTTATCTTTGTCCAATGATTGAAGCCCCATAATATGTGATGGCCTCTCTGATGAGGCTGGTGATAACGAGAAATAGGGAAGGTAGGAGAAACATGCCGCCACAAACTCCGCAATATGTGGTCGAAGTCGTGAACTGATGTACGACTCGCGCATTCCACCGTTGTTGTTGTTGTTGTTGTTGAGCGCATGTCCAAACGCGGGTGGACCAGTAATCTGACTTTTACCCCCTAGTCCGGAAGATGTGACAGTTTGACCTGGGTGAGTGTATGTAGAGACCGAAGAGTAAGGATAAGCATCTCGCAGCTTCTTTGCCGATTGGCTGAGGGCTCCAAGTGCCGTTTCCAGGGTTGGACGGGGAATAAGGGCAAGGATAGCTGACTTTAATGATGGCTGAGCTTGCAGTAAGGACGTCAGTATTGGTAAAAGTGATTGCGGCGGTAAGCTCGCTAATGTTCAGCAGTTAGTCGAGGAGATACAGGATGATTATATAGCGATGGACGTTATACACTTACCTAACAGCACACCGATGTCAACATCAAGTCGGTCGTCTGTAGTGCTCATAGTTCCATTCTCTTTGTTTTCTGTGCTATGGTCTTTGAAAGGTGTATCATGAGATATCACTCTGGCCCGCTTGGGTGCCGCACGTTTGAGTCGTTCTGGTGTAGGGCTACGATCCATGGACGAATCTTCTTCTCGAAGACTGGACTGTCTATTTGTCTCTACATCGTCCTCGAGTTCAATTCTTCTCTTCGGCGGGCGAACGCTCGTATATTGATTGAAAGAGGATGCCAACTGATGGTATGCTAAAGGGTTAGTGTGTCCGAGAGTCGTGGTCTGCTGCCGGCCAGTGACGACTGTTGATGGGGATATCCCTAAACCAAACCCAAAACCAAAGGGAGATGGAGCATGAGAGACGGGTCGAGGTTGAAATTCGATGGGATGCTGGAGAACGTTGGCCATAAGCGAGGCGGATGAAGTTTGTTAGGCAGCACGGTAAATGCAAGGTATATACTTTGTGGTCAGTCGCACGTGACTATAGCTATATATAAAGATGGTTCTTTTTTTTTTCTTTTTTTTTAACCTGTTGCTCTTCCTCTTCATCTCAATAGGTATGTGCCTTTCTACTCTTCTTTTGGCGCATTGAAGATACGAAAAAGAATCGCTACTTTGAAGCTATGTAGCTCATGATCTTCTTTATTATACCCAAATTTCTGAGCGCCTCTCTTTTCATTGCAACATCATGCTCATTGACATTGCTGTATAGGCCAATGATCTCTTCTTTTGCCAGTGTGAGTTGTTACTCTTATCTTACACTATGATGTACAACATAGAAGTCAAGCCCTGATGCTTGTCTCAAGGACAAGCATTGATGATTCACCATGCTAATACTGATACACATTTCTAATGTCCTGATGCACCATACTCATGTCATCTGTGTACTAGGCGTGGCTTGATATGAATATCGTTTCTATGGTGAAATTGTCTAGCGGGTATCCAATTAGTGTAATGTAAATCTAGATATTTCTAATATCGCCACAAAAGATTAGCTGCCCACATAATACTGGCCCCAATGACGAGTCTCATCTTCACTCCAAATCTTCCGCTTCCAATTTGCCATACCTGATACCAAGGGGGATTTGATGATCGCAGAGGATTTGCTGTAAGACGATCAACCCAGCGCCGTGATCTGATTGGTGGTGTCAGAGGGTCGGGGGGTGCGGAGTCTTTCTGGTTGTTTGTGGCCGTGAGTGGTATGGTAATGCTAGCGTCACTAACGGACTGAGACGTTTCCGTATTTCGACGAGTTGACGTCGAGGCAATGTGGTCAGGCGGTGCTACCGTTGGAAGGGACAACTTGGTCCCATCAGCACAAATCCAGCCTGTAATCGTACTGGTGGCATGTGCCATCTGGTCCGACACGTAGATAAACATGATGGTTGTTACTACAAAGTTGACAGGCCGCCACCGAGTTGTTGGAAGGACGAGTAAAACGCCTTTTGTATCACCTGCCAACCAGAAGTGGTATTGAATGATAAATGTTTCCAGCGAGCATCGCCCAATATACGCAAAGGCTGAGGAATATGCGGATCTGAGAATGATACTGGCGTTTCTGAGGGTGGCGAACGCTAGAACAGGAAGGAAGGAAATATAGGGGTGCCATTTGTTGTAAGTGAACTTGGACGGCTGCAGCAATTCGAACGCAAAGAACCAGACAATGCAGATGGCCGAGGCACCTATTGAAAATTTTGTGGCTACAGCCCAATGTGTATGGTCTGTTGCACGGGACTCGCGGACCTTGATCGTGACGATAGCAGCTAACATGCCAGCATATACAATCCAAAGATCGAGCGTGACTCTAAAATTCCATTCATTTGCAGACCAATGGATGCGAAAAATCTGGTTCAAGAACTTGAACAACGTTTCCAAAAGCCATTCTTCCTTCATGAACCAGGTAACGAGAAAAGCTGAGACCGATATTTTGCCAAGGACAAATAGGGTGTGGTCGTTGAACCGCGAGCCGACAACCATGGTGAAGTATATGACAAGGAACCACATTGAAACCAGGGGAGAAAAGTAGTATGATATGTAGTTGGTGTTCATCGTGTATGCAAGGCAGATTGTGAGCAAATTGAGTCGGACCAAAACCTAAGAGATTTGTTCAACTTCGTAGGAGTCTGAAAACAATAAAGGCGCACTTGAGCAATTCGAAGAATGCCAAAATCTGCTTTCTTAATATAGAACGTGGTGTGGCCATAGCCAGTCATGAATAGATACGAAGCCACAAGAACTCGAATAGGATTATAGATGCCTGACACCTTGGAGGCGCCTGTGTAGTGGTATATCAAAATGGCAACTTCAAAGAATTTTTATTAAGACGGGTAAAAGTGGTCTTGCGGAACACTGACTTTGCATCCAGCCTTTCCATTCATCTGTTTGGTCTCTGTTTAAGAAACCCAAGTCTTTATCACCTCGCTTGATTGTGATTAGTCCGAACGCGAGAGAAAAAAGAGATAAAAATCCAAATGTCCAAGGGTTGAACTGTTTCTGCTCCTTTAGCCACAATCCCGTTCGATCGGAGACGAAGATAAGAGCAATTCCAGCACCAAAAATGATCGCGGGGCTCCACACTTCTGTTCTCGATGAGACCTCTTCTCTGTGGGCTGAGAATTTTTAGTTCGTGCTGCCAATGGAAGCCAGGTTCTTCAACAAAGCCCACCTCGTTTAAACGAACATAAGTGCATGGTCGGGCCCCAAAGGATAGTGACAGCTATGATGAGTGATTGCAATAGTGAGGGCCATGGATACTGGTTGCAACAGGTTTTATCCAAGGGGAAACTTTTTGGCATGGCACCGTTACATCGCAGGTTAAGTAAAATAATTGCTTGTGCGTTGACGAGGGCACTGGAGAAATGTAAACCATCTTTGGTCTGAGATTCAACAAGCATCTGGTTAAAGACCAGAGGCAGCGACACTGGAATGGCCGTTGTGCTAGAAAACATAGCCAACCCGGATGTTTCTGGGGGGCGCAGTCGGTGGTATAGATCGGAGTTCATCGCGTCGATATCCGAGGGCCGTATTGTCAATGCGCGGTCCTGGTTCAGCTTTGACCTCACAACTTGCTCGACAGGTAAAATTACAATTTCATCTGCAGGTTTCACTGGGCTCTTTCGGATTGCGTCCAAGAGGTGTTCCGTGTTAGCTTCCCACGAAGCCAGCCCACCCGAGACATTTGCATGCCGAAGATACCATAAACCAGATCCCATGACTAACAACGCTGGCCGGTGTGTTTTGTCTCTAGCGGATTTCAAGATATCGAATGTACGTGTACTATTGAGGTATGGGTCCCATAAGAATGATAGATGACTTCCGTTCTGCACGTATAAATCATGGTCGGAGTGCTTTAAGCCGTTGTGTTGGGGTGCAGTAGGTAGTGTTGGGTCAAGAGTATGAGCAAAGTGAAAAAAAAGTGTCCGAGTTATTGAATCGCCGATAAACGTCACAGGTCTGGACTTCAAGCATGTAGATGTTTGCTCTGGCTTATAATGGTACAGCATACATCCTATGCGGTTTAGCGATCACCTGTCTTGGTTTTAACCCGACACTCACCGTTGGGTTGCCAATTATTTAGTTGCCCATCTAACCAGCTTCCACTGTTCAGTAATGCCCTACAGTGCGTAGGGTCGGACCAATCTGGTCAAGGTGAACATAAAGCGACGTTCGATGATATGTGAGCAGTGTGCCTACCAATCACAAGGTATCGAACGAGCCCAGCAAGGACTGCAAAGGCTATAGTAGCCTTACCCAAAAAGTTAGGCCAAGTTGGATTCAGGACAAAGGCCATAGCCTACAAGGGACAACCCTTGGGATGGTAAGATCTCAGCTGTCATTACGTAATGTATTCAAGTTATATATGTCTCGTGTCAAATATATCGAAAAGTATCCATAAGAGCGGATATAAATTACGGTCTGTCCAAGGAAGAAGCAACTGGATGATGGTTCTGCTCTTACGAGCCAACCATCGTCAACCCTAAATTGAAACTGGTAAGTTTTTTCATCGCATACTTGGATTGATCGATATATACCAGTTCTATAGAATGCTCAGCGAAAGATATTGTACATTTAAAAAGTTAACACACCCTTTACAATAATTGTTTGCTGCAATGGGGAGGCAAGATAGGTAGCGGCATCCAGAGCACGCTGATGAATATACCTCATAAGTGAATTAATGACATACATTTAGAATCTCACCTGCGTAGGGATCAGAGGTATAAAAGTTTCGCGTGAGAACGACGAAAAGAATGATGGTTAGAGGAATAGCAACGACGCGAAAACACCACACGATCAACTTGTGCTGTTTTGTAACGCTAATGACAGGATAGAAAGTTGTTCCAACGAGCAAGCCCATAAGGAAACCTCCGAGGTGAGCTAGAACCCAAGTTAGAAATGTCAAGATCGGGGGGCGTTGACAAACCAAAGTTATCTATGACTGTACAAATAAAATAAGTGGAAAATTCCGGAAGTCGATAGCATACAGCGCGTACAGGGGATGAAACCGATGGCAACACCAATGCATAACTCTATGGTCATGAAAATAAGCTAGATACTTCACTGTAAGCAAACCACGACAGAGTTATCTTTCGTTCCTCACCTTGCGCACGGGCCTGTACTGGTATTTCCAGTGCGCAAAAAGATCAACCCACGTAACCTATCAAAGTAAGGCAGAAGAAGTGGTATTAAGTACTTGACTCACTGCTACCGTCCCAAATATAGCACCACTTGCACCAACAGAGGGTAAACCAACCAGTGCAAAGTTACCACCAAGAACGTTTCTAGACAGTCCTCTATCAGCTATAACAGCGACAAACAACTGGCTTCCCTTAACGAACCCGAATATTCCTGCAGCAAAATATGTTATGAGGAACCCGCTAGAACCCATTTCGCGCTCGATCTATGATATCATAGGATTATGAATTGCTTGATACTGCTGGACTGGGGGTCTATACGGACCTGCGCTGACAGTGTAAGTTGCGCAAACATATTCAGAAGGAGGTGTATAAACCCCGCATGGAGGAATATGGGCACAATAAACCTAAAGCAAGATGCATGTAATAACGACTTGTGAACGGTTGTAACAAAAGACCAACCGGAACCACTGATTGGGGTTTCGGTCATGGAACCCTAGGACACCATGATTGTCAAAACTAGGACACACTACTGTTACCATGCTCACCACTAAACCCACAAATCACTTCCAAGGAACAGATACGGTCAGGGGGGTTAGAAGTGTTATTTAGACCTGAATATATCCTGGATATCAGCAGGAAGCAAATTTTACAAAATCCTTACAAGCAAAGTTAGTGGATGGGGGAACAGCATCGACAAGCTTCATGCACGGCGGGAAGCGTGCACCAACGTTGATTAAAGCACTAGACGATGGGCCAAGCATAGGATTGACTACCGGCTGGATAGTGGTTAGTCTCATTGATGGTGATTAAGACCAGTACAAGAGCAGTACCTTCGTTGAAACTGGTGTGCCTTGTGCTCTCGAGTTAACGATCAACTCGTAAATGAAGACGCCTATCATTATGGCGGTCAAGGTCCACACTATAAACCATCCTGGTTCACAACATTATTAGTAGTTCAATAGAAATAAACACACCAGCGAAAGGGTATCTTTGTCGTCCAATTCCCCGCTTTTTGTCTTCTATTCGTTGTTCTAGGGGATATTTTCCTTGAGCGAGAAATTTGGCAAATGAAGACTTCTTTTCTGAAGGAGTTGTACGGTCCGGGGCGGGAGGTTCCGCGTATTCTTATAATCGCGTTCAGCTACGGATAGTTTGAAGACGAAAGGGCTACAACGAACCAAGATCTTGGTAGCTCTCTGATCGACCTATTTCGGCAGCATTATTGACGAGAGATGCAGCCTGGGAGTCGTTCAAATGAGTAACTGGCCCTTTGGGATGGCTATAGTCGTCATGATGGTTTTGAGCAGGAAAGACTGTGTCGTCACTGGGTTCTCGAAAAAAGGGGGGTCTAGTAGAGGCCTCGTAGTTCTGCGCAGTTCCGTACGTCGAGTCGGGTTGGAGAATGGTCGGTGGATTGTGCCCAGAATAGCTTGGGGGCTGAGCCTTCTCATCGTGATGATTGGGTAAAATCATTTAGCAAACGGCAAGGTTATAACTCGTAGCAAAATCAGAAAGGAAAAACGGGAAGAATTGACGTCGGAGACCTGTCTCCTACGAACAGCTATATTGCACAGCCTCTAAGTGTATGATGAATTACGTAAAGTCGAAAGCTTGACAACAAGATAGCATGAGCGACTAGGATGTATGGAAATGCAGATGGGATATTTCTGAATATCCCAAGTAGTAGTAGTATTATATGTAATCCTCTGGAGTGGTCTGATCTTCCCCTAAGCTATGCCTCGTTTTTCTTACGGAAGGCTTTCTGGTGAGTGGCGTTGGATGTGCGTTGATAGTAGCATGGTCGGCTAAGAAATAACCATGTGTAGTCAACTCAGGCGGACTGACTGCACGAACAGGGCTTTCGTCATCCTCCTCATCTTCCACCGTCAATGTTCGTGTCCACCGGGATGCTGATCGGAGTCCATCTACCCGCTGCAAGGCGCCTAAACCCACGTCCCTTAGCTTTTTGTTCCGCGACCTCCAAGTTGTGTTTCGCCCGTTTGAAGCGCTTGGATTGGGCTGATTCTCAAAACTTTCGTCCTCGAAAGGAAACCTCTGTGGTAGAGCAGCAAGCATGCGGGAATCATGAGGGAAAAGTAGTGGTAGCATGTAGCGTGAGTCCAAGAGTTCTCCAAGGACAGATGGGGGTTTCAAAGGTTCCCACATCTGCCTCTGTTCTGATGTTCCCAATAGGAGGTCCACATTTTGACGATCAAGTTCATTTGCATCTGGGGTACTCGAGGGTGATTCATCACCGGACGCTTCGGCTATGGAGGAGAGCGCATCACTTTCTCTATCACCCATCTATACGGAGCACATATGAGCTGGCGATGAGATGTCGTGGATATTGATTACTTCTTTGCGGAGAGCTTCAACACCGAGCTTAACTCGATGTCTTTCCCAGTCTTTCTGGAGTTGAGTAAGATATTGGGTACACTCCTCAGTCATCCTGCCTTCATCAACCTCATACTTATAGTCATGCACGGCGCGTCGCATCTTGAAAAATAGGTTTGTTAGTACATCAGCGCGCATCAATGAGGGTAAACAGATAATCTACCTGAAGAGGGTTGATATTCTTTAGCGCCTGAATGGTAGCTACAAGATCGGAAAACTCGGTCATGGATGACAAACTCTGGAGGCGAAAGTGGTCAAAATGCATATCTATGATATATTAGGATCAACCTACTCGCAGCCAATTCAACAAATCGCGCACTGGGCGAAAATGAGCCTGAACGCCAATAGGGAGTCCCATTTGCTCAATCCACTCCTCCAAAGCAGCGACGTTCATTGCAATCTGTACGGCCCGAGAGCTAGAAGTAATGCTTATTAGATAAAATAGCGTCATCTATTGCGAGAGAGTAAGGTTAACCGGCAAATGTATTTTTTTCGGGTGATAATGCGATTGAAGATCTCGCCTGGTCATCAAATAGTAAGTAAGAATGCCTTTGTCAGGCCCAAAAAGATCATACATGAAGTCCAATACATAACCTGAGACCAAAGCTGCGTCGTCATGACTGGGTTAATTTCAGAGAGATTTAGAAAAGTATGTAGAGCTGTTAGGAAAGTCCTGATGTCATCTGGTGATCGCTGCAACGACGAATCGGTGAAAAGAGATGAAAGGGAAGAGTTATTAGAACTACGGCCCGGAGATAAACCATGTCGAATGGAAGAGAAGCTCTTTGAAGCTGAGCTGGATAGAGCCGCTTGTACTTGAGGAGGCTTGGAACTTGGAGGAGAAGACGGGGTTCGTGGACGCGGCAGTGAGTTAGTACTTGAGGCCGAACTAGTAATTGTCTTCTTCTTCCCGTAGAAGTGCCGCAAGAAAGACCATTCAGATTCGAACTGAACAGTGTCACGCTCGAAGCCACGGGGAGAGTATTCGAGAAGTGCAGCGTCAAAAAGTTGATCAATCCGACGTTCAGCAAACCGAATGATGAAAACTATCCGACGATTCGTGATCAGAATTGGCATAAAGGAGGAAGATTCGAAAAATCACCGAAAACTGAGTTAATGACTTCTTCAATGAGCTCAAAGAAGCCCAACATCTCACATGTCTCATTGATTGAGTCGTCACATTGCAAGAGATGCAGCCATATGGTGGTGTTATTCAGCCAGAACGCCAAACAAGTCAGATCATCTGCACGGTTCTGTGGGTGATCATTAATTCAGTGATACGATATTGGAGGACGGCTGCTCCCATACAAAGAAGGCCTCCTCGATTGTATCAGTGGCTCCAGTGATCAAATCCTCAAGCCATGTGTGATCGCAAGTTAAACACGCAAATCGTGCAAGCAAGTAAAGTACATTTGCTGGGGTCGTGTTACGAAAGGTAGGCCGGAAGTTCGTTATAAGTGAGTCAAATATGCCGGACAATTCGTGGGGCGAGAATACTAGCATGGAAGAATAATCTGGCAAAGGCGTCTACCTTTGGAGTCAGACGTTAGCTGTATTGTTGCTCGAGATACTAACGTATATCGCGTCATCGCTATCTTCCTCCTCCTCATCCGAGTCAAAGTCTGTTTCCGAGTTCCACCACGATGGATCAATGGCAAGCACCTTACTGATACCATTGCGCACCTCTCTATGTCTGTCCTTCTTTTTTTGACGTCGCTCTTGTATTCGGCGCTTTTGTTCCATTTTACCACCCGTCCAGCCTTCACCTCGCATAGCTTCTTCCAGTAACAAGGCAACATCAGCTCGCCCAGGTAAGATAGAGTGGGCAGTCACTACATCAAGGGGGGTGAGGCCGCGACGCGTGACCGCAAAAGGAGAGCATCCATGTGTCATTAAGTGGGATACTAATGTGGGTGGACAAAGCAAGGCTGCATGGTGTAGCGGTGTCCAACCCTCTAAGAGAATCGATATTGAGTTAGGGTTGTAAATTGCCGTGGAAATCACGCTACCTTTGTCGGCATCTAGATTAGCCCCTTGAGCAATCAATAGTCGGACACACTCCTCTCTCTCAATGTCGCGCTCCGATTCAGAACCAAACCCATGTATAGCCAGACTAACAAGCCCGAGACCGTCATCGTCATGGGCGCCTAAGTCGACATGGGTTCGGGCAAGAGGATCGGTCAGAAGATACTGTAGAACAATAAGTTCTCCGAACGCACAGGCGCGAGCAAGGCAGTGCGCAATCAGCACATTTTTTTGAGGAGGAGAGAGCCCCGAATTAGAGGAAAGGAGGGTAGCGATATGAGTCAGAGAAGGATATATTGGATGAAGATCTGGTTCTGGTAGGAAGTTTGTCTGTTCGAGGTAGTCCATCTTTCGCGAGTGTGTGGAGAGTAACTTGGTGGCTGACTGGGTGCTAGTCGCGTGTTTTGCGGCTTGCCGTGTCAATGATAAAGGTACAGCGCGGGTTGGAGGCGAGCGGTCTGCCAGGCCATGTGGTGACGGCTAAAGGGAAGGTTGTTTGTTGTATCGATTTGCATATTTACAACGAGCTTACATACCAACTGTCATGAACACCACCCGTAAACGGCAGAAACTTGCCGACGACAATGATAACCTTCAAGACAGGCAAGCTTCAACAGAATCTCACTCTAGTGTCGCCGATCGTGACTTCGACCTCGACGAGCCTTCCGCCGGTGGTAGGGAGCTCTCGGACTCAGACAATTATGCCGAAATGACCAGAAAATCTCGGCATACCTCTAAGCGCAAAATTCGGGCAACGGGTGCTTCAAAATTTGGGGAAACGCTACAATCCTTACTTGAGACGGATGTACCCTCTGCTCTGCCTTTGTCGCTGAAACCATCCATCGCTAGGAAGCACAATGACGAGAAACTTGAGATCAAGGCTAAAAAGGTGCTTCAGGTGGAAAAAAGGGAACAAGAAGACAAAGGAAGAACAAGGGATGTCATTGGAGGCTGGGGTGCGGAAGGTGAGAGAGCCCTAAGGAAAGTTGCGCAAAGAGGAGGTTCGTTTATACTGACTGAATTATACTCTGGAGTTGAAAGTCTGTTGGCAGTTGTCAAACTATTTAATGCCATCCAGCAATCTCAAACGTCCTCAGTAGTAGCCGCTCAGGAAGCCAAGGAAGCGAGGGGGTCGGGAAAGCCAACCCTGCCTGCGCCCACCATTGATGATCATAAGTCGCGTAAAAAGAGAGCAAAAGACAGAGACAATGTCATTGGGAGAGGAAAAGAAAGTATGTTACTTACACATTCAATTCTATATATTCTAATATTTCAAGTAGGTATAGTAAACAGAGATGATTTCTTCCAGATGATTAAATCTGGAGGCGTCGTTTCCAAGGTTTAGCGCGAGAAAATGTTACAGCCTGATTTGAACATGAATTTGAGGCTTAAAGCTTGAGCGCTTGAGCATTGATTAGCGTCAAGTGCCGTGACTGGGTACTTTTTTAATTGCAACAGCA